>CM042150.1:117374480-117567526 GCA_023376005.1 Doryteuthis pealeii
TGTAAATTCTTCGCTTCGTTTGTGTTTATTCTCTATTTTATGGCTACTTTAACCCTTATTTATGGATCATAAGAAAGGCAACAGTAATACAACAGAAAAGGGAAAGAGAAAGGTTGTGAGGTCAGATGGTCAAGAATGCATAAATCCACTTTACACTATTTCTTATGGGAAATGTTGTTTCAGTTTTCAAACGAATCAGTTCTCGAATATAATTTTGGAACAAAAAGTCGGAAAACCAAGGTTCCACAGTAACTGGAATCAAACAATGTTAATCTATAAATCCATTTATAATCATATCTGTGTGTGTGTGTGTGTGTGTGTGTGTGTGTGTGTGTGTGGAGAGAGAGAGTGTTGTATAATGGTTACCATTGTGAGAAATAAACATGGAAAGACGAGTTCAAATCCTGGGTGAGACTGTTTGCATTTCACATAATGCTAATACCCCTGAAAAAAGTTGGAATCCAGTTATTCTCCCTCTAGCTATGGGTAAATTGTAGGACAGACAGGGCTCTTTAACATTGGTTAGGCAACCAGTCTAAGAGAAGGAAAACTCTGAAATAAAACCTGTTAAATTACTCTCGAAAATTCACCTTATATCCTACCCTGCTGATGCGGATGGTGTGGTAAATATATGTATTTCTCTCTTTATATGGGGGTGAGTCAAAATTATCCATGCTCTTGTTTTTCCAATGTATTTACACAAAAGCAGGGGAGAAAAGTATCTCATTTTTCTATATAGTCTCCATCTTTTTCAATGCACTTGACCCAGCGGTCCACAAGCTTGTGTATTCCCTCCTAGAAGAAGGTTTTCTGATGATCATGCAACCATTTAGTCACTACTTCTTTCATATCTTCATTCATACATCAGACTTGTTTCGACCACTTTTAAACTTCTCTATCTACACATACACATTTCTACATGGTAATTCCTTGTTCCCGTATTGTGCTAAAGGCCTCCAATGAATTTCAGCCCCTGACACTCCTTCTGACCAGAGAAATCGGGTCACTGCTCTTTGTTCTCCCTTGGTGCATACTGCTAGTGGAACAGCCATGTTTATACTGTAAGGACAGCAAACAAAATGGCGTAATCAGGCTCAAACTTTAATCAAATGAATACAATAGTGCAAACTATATATATATTTACCAAACCCTCGCACGAGCTGGATGTGACACAAGGTCAATTTCTTAAGCGGAGTTCAACAGGTTTGAATTCAGAGTTTTCCTTCTCCTAGTGTTACATAATTATTAGATTCCCAACACTTGTGTACCATTAGTGTAGAAACCAAAATGGCTGTTATAATTTGCAGCCGGCGGCCTTGAAGGATTGAGTGACTCGGCTTGACCTCAGTCTGATCCTCCTTCTGGGGGATACCGTGAGAATCGGTGGAGAAGACCCTCTTCCGGTTTAGATTAGAAAGAGATTTTAGTTCAGTATCGGCCAAACCACGAAGGTGGTAAGTCGTGTTAAGCGCACGGCCGACTCAATCTGCGGAGGTAGTCTGGTGGGGATTTCGGAATAAAATATGATCTAAAGCAAATCGAAGTCTTGGGTTATTATCAAAAAACTACCAATGACCCAGGGCTTCTGATAAAGAGAAATCCCCAGAAGACCAGACACGAAGTCCTTAAGACGAAGTCCAGACGCTAGAAGAAGAACGTAAGATACCAAAGATGAGCAGAAGAATAATAGAAGTAAAGAGAGTATACAACACTAGCCTAACCAAGGTTAAAGAGCCCAGTCTGCCCTACTATTATACCATGGCTGGAGGAGGAGGAGGATTCATACCTTTCCCAAGGGTATTAGCGCTAAGTGAAATGCAATCACCACATCCAGGATTTGAACTCGGGGCGACGAGTCCATTTTCCATGACTTTAACCATTACACCTACGTGCTTCTATATAGTGCAAACTATAAGGACCTATGCGCAGAATGCAGTATGACAGTTATAAATGATATGTTATGGTGAAAGTGGGATAAGTTTTGGCTCTCCCTCGTATATTTTTGTCCTTTTATTTTTGCAAATTCCTTAGCTACAGTCACATAAACTTTTATCTGAAGATATTGTATACTGCAGCTGGACTTTGATAAAAGACAACAAACACTTATATACATAAATGTAACTCTATATCTTTATTTCTCAAATTGCGATGACTGAGGTAGAGTAAGAGTAGAATCGCACACACACATACCTGAATTGATGGGAGACCATCTTCAGTTGAACCTTCAGTCAGATTCTGCCTAGATCAACATTCAGACTGGTTATATATATATATATATATATATATATATATACTTACCAACTCCACTGCACAAGTAAGATGTGGCACAAAATCCATTTCTTAAGCGGAGTTTAACAGGTTTGAATTCAGAGTTTTCCTTCACCAAGACTGGTTATCTAGCCAATGTTAGAGCCCAGTCTGTGCTACAATTTAGCTAGAGGGAGAGTAGTTGAATGCATACTCTTTCCCAAGGGTATTAGCACTATGTGAAATACAACCAGCCTCGTCTAGGATTTAAACTCGGGTTGACGATTCCATTTCCTACGAACCATTACACTACGCACCTGGTTATATAACATCCTGGACACCTACATAACCTCATGTGATCAGGACTCTGCCAGTACAATGCTAATCCTTAGTAAATAATTATAGCTTCAAGCAAATATTCTTAATAAAATAATTTATCAGTTATCTAGTATCAAGTATTCCGATCTAATACTAATAAATTTTCAAATAGGTCAATTTGATCTACAATAGATGGGACCCTACAAGGTAATACCACTCTGGGTCAGAGTAGACCTAGAAGTAAGAGCAATGAATGGGTACTCCACACTCCACAGAGCTTCAGAACTGAAACCTTGATACCAGATGCAGTTTAGTATTATACCCCGGGCACCCTTGGGTGGGGGGTATTCATCTGCAAGGAGTGCAGTCATATATTCTAGACTCTGCCAAATGAGCAGAATTTTGAAAAAAATTTCTAAAGCTTCTGTCTTGAAACTTTTTGATCACACTTTATATTCTATTTTGATAAAAACCAGTTGAGACAATCTGTCATTTATTCTAATTAATGAGTCCAGTTACAAAAAGTCAAGAAATAAATTTGCTTTAATATGAATATTAAGCGAATGTTCTAAATTTCAACTGATTTTATCAAAGTACACGATGTAACAAAATCTTTTTACTTTTTTTGTTTCTGGACAGAATATGTTATTTTTCTAATTGATTATGACAAAAGTAAATGAAATAAGATACATTTTTTTCTCTTATAACTTTTTGTAACCAATCAGTATATAATAAAAATTTTTTTTTTTACTATTTTGCCTTCTCACTTGTGTGCAGAAATCTAGCAGCAATTTAACCAAATGGCGGTAAAAAGAACATAAAACAATGAAATAGAAATAATAAAAGACAAAATCTGGAGACAGTAAATATAATGTAAGGGTTATGTATTATTAATGAATCGGTACATTTAAGAAGAAATAACAGAAAAGGGTAGGAAAAGTTCAATGTCTTTCAACCAAACTCAGACAAAAGAAATTAAAGGAATGTGGAATGTCTCTTTGGAGATATATAGATGCGTCTGGGTCGAACGGCAGATTCGGAAGGAACTGAAGAAAAGTCTAAAACTAAGCCCCAGAATCTGATGATGTAGTTGGTTTTGCATTGGTAGTTTTAATAATTGTCTTATGTATGTAGGTATGCATGTCTGTAGGTATGGGGTTTCGACCTATGAGTCTAAGTTCATGGTCTTGACAGAGATAGACTTGGGGGGGGGGTTACATTTCAATGAACGTAGGGGAGGGGATCGGCTAAACGGAGACGATATGAGAGTGGGAAAGAAGGGTTGATTTTGATGAAGGCAGAACAATGGGAGACTATATTGGGAGGGGGGTGATATGTGAAAGTGATTTGCTTTATAGTCGTAAATAAAATAAAACTACTCACATCCAAGCATTTTCCTTTCCTTTCTACTTATTTTCATCTTTTAATTTACATACAATCTCTTTGTAGGAAAATATGTTATATTTCAAATATTCTTTTGGTTACCTGTCTCGTCACCTTTTATAAAATAAATAATGCTACTAAGGGAAAAAATACGTTTTTATCTCTAATACTTTCGCATTTTTTGTTTCATTTGGGAAAGATTTCCATCAATGTTTAGACAATACTTTATTTATCCTAATGTCCTGATGAAGGTTTTATAAAAGACGAAACTTCTTAACGTCAACTTCATTATCTAAAATAAATTCATATTTTTGTAATACTTTGTTTTGTTTTTTTTATTGTTGAGTCAGTAAAATGGTAATTCCTGTGTATAGAGTGAGTGAGGGAGAGTCTCTCTGTGATTGGATATTATTTTTATATGGATATTATTTTTATATTAACTTTAGTATAAATACATGTAAATTTTGATTCATGTTTTGTTTCATTCAAAACTTATATCAATGAAAATGTGCGTGGTGTGAAAATATGGAGGTGTGTGGTGTAATTGTTACCGACCTAGGAATTGGACACGATGAGACGAGTTCAAATCCTTGACGAGGCTGTTTACATTTCATATGGCGTTTATATCCAGGGGAAAGGTATGAATCCAACTATTCTCCCTCTAGCTATGGACAGACTGAGCTCTTTAACCTTGGTTAGGCAACCAGTCTAGGAGAAGGAAAACTCTGAATTAAAACCATTTAAGAAATTAACCTTGTATAATATCCAGTTCGTATGTGTGGGGAAAGGGGTTGGTAAATATGTATATATCAATGAAAATATGCACACTTATCCGTTTTTACATTAATTTCAAAATGTCATTATCAAGAGCACAAAATCACATACTATCCGGGAACAAAATCCAAGGCACAAAATCAAAGTTTGAAGTGAATAAAGGCCATTTTCGATACTTTTACAAGATAATTGTTATTCTCAATTTACGGAGACTGCTGATAAGGGGAATCACAGGGAATTCTTCTAAAAATCAATTTTTAAAAAGTAACAATCCGATTTTAATAAAACTCTCGGTATATGAAGTAATAAAAGAAGAACTTTTATTGTAAATGAGTTTTTACTCTAAATTGAAAAAGCTAATTATTTTTCATTAGTTTTTGTTTCGCACATTGATCCCCCGTACAAATTACTTCGTATTTTTTTTTTGTGGGAAAAAATGAATTTTAGGTCTTTAGAAAGATAATTCAATGACGGAACATATGTAAAAAAAACAAAAAACGATACTCTGATTATTTCGGTAGTCTTACAATTTGAAATTTAAGTCTCATAAATAAGAAAAAGTATTTATCCATTTTTTTTTTCTAAATCGTTAGCTTATTTTCTAAAGAATGTTATATCAAAAGTGTTACATAATTATGGATCCCTAATATCTTTTTAAGGTAGTATAGAAATCCTTATGGCGATCAGTGCAGCTGATGGCCTTGAGAGTGAGTGACAATGCTTGACCTCACTCTGACCTTGCCTTGCGGGAATGGACCGTGAGAATCGGAAGGCAATAGAAGGCCCTTCCGGTTTAAGCTGTAAGCAACTCAGTCAGTTAGACAGTTAGAACTTAGAAGCGAAGCTAGCAAGATGTAAGGATCCGCGCGCATTGTCTGGTCTGGGGGTTTATGGAATAAAGTAACATCATCGTAAATCGAAGTCTTGTTGTTATTACTAAAAGCTAACAATAGCACAGGGCTTCTGATAAGCATTGATCCCTGACAGAGACCAGACCCGGAATCCCCATATAAGAAAGACCAGACCTGTAGAAGATATACCAGACCAAGATAGATGATAGACGGCCAGAAGAACAGACGACAGAGTAAGACGTAAGAAAGTATATAACATATAGATATTTAGTGCCGTCCAAGAAAAGGCACTACGTAACAAAATTTCCAGTTGTCTACTTTTTATTTTTCTATGGGGGGGGGGGGGGTAAAATCTATAAAATGTAAAATTAATTGGAAGGAAAAGGCGTATTTATTTAATTAAAGAAAATATTGTATTAAAGATATGTAGCTAAAAATAATGAGATTCCATTTAACGGTCTTTCTAAAAAAAATATTGAAAATAATGTTTGAATTAAAAACTGTCGCCGTTTTTTTTATGGGAGGTTGTAGTGGACATACTATTCTATTCACGTTTGGACAGCTGCTGATGATGATGCTGATAATAAGTTAAAATCCGTGGAACTATACAATGACATCGAAAACTGTAAAGCTCAGACACGACATGTTTGTTTTGAAGCGATTAATTATTATATTTGGAAGCAAAGAATTCTCCCGTTAATATCCAGAAAGCAGATACTACCATTCAGTTAAAATTCTGAAGGTAAGTTAACTTTTTATTTCAAGTTTTTTTGTTTCTTTATTTTGTGTATTGCAAGAAAAATCTTGTCGTAGACTAAGAATTTTACCAAAAATATGCCAAATTAATATTTGTCAACTAGTATTTCATTCTCCTAATATATATCTATACTTTATCAGAAATGTATCGAAGAAAAAAAAGTCTCGCTTTTTATGATATTTCTGATAGAATTTTATTGTAAATAATTTTGATTTTCCCAGCTCTTTTTTTTATTCAATAATATTAGAAGTTAAATCCTAAGGCATCGACGAAATGCTAAATTAGTAATTTGTTTTTGTTTCAGACTAAAAATTATTACATGTATGATTCTCCATCGAAAATTACGTTGCTTTAATTTTTCGTGCCAACATACTATAACTATATCAATAAAGTTTAAGAATTTGTCGTAAATTTATTTAAAATGCAAAAACGTACGTTATATATTACAGAAATTTGTTTTTTCTCTTTTTTAACACATAAACTTGGAATTGTTTTGTTTTTTTTCATATTAAACGTAAAAGAAAACAGTAAAATATAATTTTCCATTTTTTATTGACGCTGTAAGATATTTTTTAAGAATTTACGCACTTAAGAAAACTCCTTAAATTGAACATACCTACATGATAAGCAATTAGGAAATAACCCATAATATCCAGGAAGAAAATATGTGTTACATAGTATTATTTATTCTTCATCTCAAACCTTTGAAACTGATATTCATTTAGGTTATATAATATGATATCAGCTTTATCTGTAAAAATTTCCAAGTTGATTAATATTCTTAAGGGCTTTTGTGTAATAATCGTTGCCAGTAAAAGAATGATTTTATTTACAATGAATAAAGCACACCTGCTGGCTGAGAAAGAAGGATGAATGAATAAAGAGTGAATGTATAAATTTAATTCTACTTCGGATGGTGCTAAAACTGAGTGATAAAAAAGAAAAAAAATGATGTGGGCTATTGATAAACAACCGCTCCAGATATCTATCTTTGCACATTTTCTTGTTATCAATGAAGAATATTTATGCCAATTGCCAAGAAAGCTGTTGGATTTACCATTCATTGGGAGTAAAATAGGGAATTAGATCTGACAGTAGAAAATAGAAAATCACGAAGTATTCCAAAAAGATGAGTTTTATTTTAGATGGTTAAGTCAACGTTATAACATTTTGGTTTTCACAACATTCATCCGAGGTAGGCGAAATGTGTGGTGAGGGTGGATAACCTCCGAAAAAAATGGAAGAATTGTTAGTTGTGTATGATAAAAGGGCAGTAACCAGTGTCAGTGTGGTGTTAGTTTTGGGACGTGGTGAAAGATGTGGAGGCTTAATTCTTGTGGAATATAATATTCCACTAGAGATCAGAATATCGTTGTTTAAATGCAACCTTCACCTGCCACATTATAATCGCATTATTATTGATATATGTGGGGTCTGCTTCAGTGTAACAGGAAAGCAGAATTAGCTAAGTGCATTTCAGGTGAGGGCCACTTAGGTTCACTTAGCCATAATCCCCTTGGAAAAGGCATGATCCCCAAATTTCCTGGTTCTCTATCCTGCTACCATTTACAGACGTGGTGTAGCAAATGGTTATTAGCATGAAAAATGTAATCGGGAATTTAACTTTAGCTGAAGCTGTTTGTATTCCCTTTACCCTAATCCCTTCAAAAAAGGCATGAACTTATTTTTCCCTTTTTGATCTACCTTCTCATGATATAATGTAGCTTAATGAGTTGCATTTTCAATAAATCCTTTTGGAAAGGCATGAAACTACTTTTTCCTGAACTCTCTTGTCTCCATTTTGATGCAGTGTGGTTAAACTCAATATGATGGGAAGGGTTGTTAAACTTGGGTAATCTGATCTGTGCGGTAAAATGGGAAGCTGATAGTAGGTGTGGCGATCTACCTCAGCAAAACAATCTACTTGGTTTAGCAAAAAAGGGATAGACTCCTTCGATGTCAGGATGATGTAGATAATAGGCCAATCCACGTACATTACAATGAATCTTCTCAAAACTATAAATGATATCATCCTGAAGAAGGTCAGTGAATATACTGGTTGAAACATCGTGTAAACAATAAAACAATCTCCCTGGTCTAGCGCCAGTGAAAATGGAATAGACTCCCTTGATGTCTAGCTGATATCAATAATAAACCACTCCGTGTGAATTTACTACGTATGTGTCATTTTAAAGAAAAGATATAATGCACGGGTTACACAAAATTAAACTTTAATCATTTACATATTTGTCCTGGGTATTATTGAAGTCAGTCAGTTAGACAGTCAACAATTGGTTTGACTGGCCAAGCCTAACATGAAGTTACTAGTTCTCTAATGAACCCACTATAACAGCTTAAATAATTCCTGCCACTGCTGCCAGGAAGAGTCCATTAAGCTGAGGAGGTGTTTGACTGTTCTACTGTCCAATAGTTAACAATCTGTAACAGTCATTTCCAGACTGCAGGTTCAATCCTGGCTAAGGGTGAAAGTAACACAGAATAACAATTATCAGTATTCTACAAGTATGATATTAAACTGCACCTAATAGTGAAGTTTTAATTCTGGAGCTCTGGAGAGTGTGGAGTACCCCTTCATCACTATTACTCCCAGGGCCACTCTAACCCGGAGTAGTAGTATATGTTAGAGTCCCATCTATCGGTTAAATAGAAAAAATAGGTTTGAAAAAGATGTGTTTAAGAAATTGAGTAAAAAAAAAATATCTATCAAGAATGAATAAAACAAAACGTCTTGGGCATAAAATATTCCAGCAGTGGTTGACATGCTGTAAAAATCCAACCAACCAACCAACCAATCAATAATAAACCACTCCACCGACTATACAACTTATGTATTAAGTTTTTTTTTAGATTTAGTTCCCAGGTTGGTTACACAAAATGAAACTTCAGTCATTTACATATTACATAGAAAAATGTCTGTGAGCGGACAACTCACTTATCACAGCCAACTTACTTAAACGGTCAGTGCCTCATTTGAAATTCCAGTGAGGTGTGTTATCTTTCAGTGGCATTAGAAACACATTGCCAAGACAATCTGATATTAATAGTGGGTGTCTTTGACTGTGTCTGCTGCAAAATACTGTCTTCAAAAGCCATGAATTCCATATGAAACATCAGACCCTTCACAGAAAGCATTCGGCTTCTTGTTGTATTATATTCAGTGTCAAGAATCTCCATTGCATTATACATTTGGTCATCCAGAAAGGAATGGTAATTTCTTTGCTTCCAACTAAAGATTGATCGTATCATTTACAATATTAATAAGAAAACGTATAATATGCAATGTAATATGTTTTAATGCTTTAGATAAATAGGCTTCTTGGCACTACCATATAGATTTACAGTGACTCAAATCGAAGAATGTCCGATAATAATAATAATAATAATGACTGGCAGAAACTTTTCTTGGCTCTACATCAAGATTTTCCTTTACTTTATATGGGTACTAGAAGCGGCTACCCAGCATCGCCAGGGTAAAAGGGGGAAGCCTTGTTGTATTGATTTGTTTACTTTTGAGATTTACAAATGCTGGACATTTTAAATAGAAATTCATTGCTATTCCTATGTATATTTTAATTTTCAGATATGTTCGAATATAAATTTTTAAAAAAGCAAGAACTGGTGATATTTAATGTGTATATACATTTACTTTGTCGTTAATTGTTTTATTTTCGTACTTTAATCCATACATGCATACAAACATACATACAACTGCCTTTGATATATGTATAGATAGATTATTATTATTATAGATAGATTATTAATAAGAATTTACTCTGACGAAGGCCGCTATTTCTTTGTATACTAAAAATTTCTGTAGTTTTTTCTATTATTGTTATTTTATTTTATTTTGTAGTTAAAATAATAATAGATAGAATACATGTATGCATGGATAAACTCCTGGCCGAAACACGTGTCAGTAAAATAAAATAAGATAAATCCTATTTTATCCATTCAAAACTTTCTTTCCTTTATTTTTCATTTCAACATAGATTATTATTTACCATATTCAGGGGACTATTGTACATACCAACTCATCCAGACCCCATATTTGACTATTTTGAGTTTTGATAATACAAGTGCAGTGAAAAGTTGTAGATTTCAGACCAGGGATGAGATTAAGGAAAATGTGTTCTCAGTTAGTGACAAGCCTAAAAGAAGACTTTGTTGCTGTTTTGAAAAGAAGAAAAAAAAACTGTCAGAATAAATATGCGAAGTAACTTTTAAAGAAACAAAAACATCATTTCCATAGGTAGGCTAATTTTGCATTCATATCAAATGGTTGGTTCTTGAAAAAAAACTTTATAGACTCTTGAAAATTAGAAAGAATGCAAAGATATGTGTATGTGGTTCCCAGAGGAATCTTTAGAAAGGAATAAGGCGCCATTTCCATAGGTAGGCTGATTTTGCATTCATATCAAATGGTTGGGTTTTGAAAGAAGACTTTTCATGTAAAATAATGAGATGTAGAAAGATCAAATTTTTTTAGTATATAGTGGAAAGTGACTCAGATCTTGAGATGACGTGTGAAAGGTGAGCTGTTGGTTCCTGATTGGTCATAAGTGCCAAAGGATGCCTTTCAGTTTTTGATTGGTCAACAAAAGGAGAGAAAGAGTGAGTGAAAAATTGGCAGTCTGGGCTGAGTATTTGAAGAGGACACACGCAATATGAGTGTTTATTCTCCAAAGCATTTTTCTTGGGGGTAATATAAGGTATGGGCCCTGATAAAATAAAATAAAAACAAGAACATCCTGTTTTTATTATTAAAAACTAAATAAAGACGAAACTTTCTCAAGATGACCCAAGTCGTTCTCGACCCCTCTAAGAACGGAGAGAATGCCAGCCTAACAACCGATCAAGAAATACCAACTACACCGGCCAGAAGAACAGAGCTCAACTCCGATCAGCCCTGAGAAGCAGAACAGGAAAATGATAAAATAAGTATATGATGAATATTACAATTTACACTTCTACTCGTTTAAATTGACCTTAACACACATTTCCAAATGGATCCCGCAATGTCACATAGAGATTTACTTACAACGTTATTTCTTTTAATCGTGCTCGCTATTTCACATTCAGAAACTTTTGAGAAGTTGAAAGAAAGCAAGAATTAGTGTATGTGGTTTAAAGGGGAGTCCTTAGAAATTGGATTATGGCGCAATTTCCATAGGTAGGCTAATTTTTCATTATTATTAAATCTTCGGAGCATTTCCAAGAAAATGTCATATTAATTTCTGGTCATTCCCAATCCATTTTTCCTCATTTTCAAAAAAATTCCATTTTAAATTTAAATTAAGGGTTACCGCTAATCGTAACCCTAACCCTAACCCTGCCGCTAATCATAAACATAAGCCCAACCCTAACGATAACCCCAACCCTTGCATAAGTTTAAATATATTCATGATTATTTTTTTGTAAAATTGTAAGAATTCAAGTGAAAAAAGATTGCACATGTTTAAATTCATTTATATTGTCTCCTTTCTTATTTATATTTTATTTGGAGGGGGCATATTTTTAAATAAAAAAAAAAAACTATCAAAATTATTTTGCTGATAAAAAGCGAGAAACGGTGCACGGTAAATCTAATAAGGAGGTGCATTTTTACGCCGGTAATCAACAACAAAAAGGGAAGTAGCATAGAGTAAACAAGATCAGGAATCTGGGACGACCTTAGTTTAATAGTACCGGTTTGTTGTGGAGTCAAATATTTTTGCTGAATAAGGAAACGTTGTAGCAATGAAAGAAATCGTTTTAGTGACTTTCACGACTTTCGGTGAAATTCAAAGAAAGTTTACATTATTAACTTTCATTGAAATGGATTACGATGTCTTTCGGAGTGACTTTTAAGACAAACGTAATCCATTTCAAAGAAAATTCTTTTTTTTTTTTCTTGCAAAGCTATAATTCTCCAGTTCTTCCCCAAACCGTAGCCGTTTGAGTTAGTCACTACCAGTCGGATTTCTTATTTTTCTGTTTTTTTCTTTGTCACATATTTCACGAGGCTTAATAGTAACCCAACACAACCCAGAGGAACATTTTGTTGAATAATTTTGCTTTTGCTTTTGCTCTCTCCTCTCTCTCTCTCTCTCTCTCTCTCTCTCTCTCTCTCTCTCTCTCTCTCTCTCTGGAATGTGGAGTACCACTTTATTGCAATTACTCCAAGATCCAACCTGACCTGGAGTGATAGTACATGTTAGGGTCCCATCTATGGGTTAAATAGATAAAAAAAAAAAACGAGTATTAAAATGTGTTTTAAAACATTGAGTTAAAAAATAGACTTTGAAAAAAAAAATGAATACACAAGAATGAATAAAACAAAATGTATTCGGCATAAACTTGTTGAAATTCACTTTCGCCATTACTTGTTATAGCTTACAGACAGTAATAATTGTCGGGTCAGAGTTATCTGCCCCGAATACTATTTTCTATATAGAGTTCAGGATTATCTGCCCCTTAACTCTTTTAGTTAGTCCCTGTAATAAAACGAACACCTTGTGTGTCATGAAAAGTCGTCCTCGTGTTTTGTCTTGTTGATTGAGTTTAAAGTGTCCGGTTTGGAAATATACGAAGATGAGTATCTACGCTTACCGGAGATAAAAAGATATGTCTCTTTTTATGTGGAATTAAGTTTGTAAATTCTCAATAAATATAACCCAACAAGGGTTGACATGCCGAAAAATCCAACCAATTTCACGCGACCCCTGTCACAAATCTGTCCGTTCCTCATTTATCCACACCATTTCATTCGCCATATTAAAATCTCTTTCTTTTTTATTTTTCACAATTTTTCTCTGGTTTGCTTGTCATTGGATTGGTGACATTCATTCCAGCTTAGACAAGACAACATAAAATGATTTCATTTCATCCCTTTCATATAGATATCTTCTTCTTAATGCCCCCTCCTCCTCCTTCTTCTCCTCCTCCTTCCCCTCCTGAATCAAAATAATCGACGTAGACGGCATGAGAATTCCACAGACTTAATACTTTAGTAGATTTTAATGAGTCTTCACTTCTATTCTTCTACCAAAATTTTCTGATTTATTTCCTATCTTTTCACAATGCATTAATTCTGGAACAATTTCCTATTAGAAACCAATTTATCAACACACCAGAGAGTGCTGAAAAGTTATAGACCCAACCAAGATGAGAATGACTCAGACCCAGGGAACATTGGAGGATTTTTTCTTTTCTTAAATAAAACCAATAAAAATTAAAAGAACCAAATAAAATAAAGCAAAATTAAACAAAAGAAAAATTACACAAAAAGTAACAATCTCCCAGGAGGCCTCAGACATGAAGAACTCTCTGGGCACACGCAGAAAAAAAGGGTCCCTATCTGGCGCCAAAATAAATCTCTTTCTTTTAGAACGGGAACGTCGTTGGGTGCACATGCTATTAACTGGTTCAGGAGAATATCTCCTCTCCAAGAAATAGTTGTGGATCTAGAAATAAATGTCTAACCCTGAAAGTATCTTTTGTCTTTGTCTCATCTTTTCTTTTTCTTAATTCCTTTTCCAGCCTGACAACCCACAAGAAAGAAAGAAACCTGCGTATATTTGGGGTTTAAGAAAATAAATTAGCAACAACCAGTGAACACCCACCAAAGTCGACTAAAATCCTAAACCCACATAAACCAACTAAACTTCACCCCGTAAAATACAGGATTCGATAGGTAAATTGTCGTCTAAATTACGCAAAAATGAAAATAACACTGACCTCATACTTTACCAGATACATTTACCATATTTGAAATATCTTGAAATACCAAAAATTAAAATTATTCAAAGAAACCGCCATTGGCTTCAACTACGGCCACCAGACGACTTCTGAATCTCATGCAAGAATTTCCGAAGGTTTCCTTTGTTTAAATTGGTAAATACTGTCATTATCTTTGCCTTCTTTGGCTTCTCGCTCAACTGTGCATACACATAATAATCTAGGGAGATAGTCGGCTAGTCGAAACGTTCTCACAGCTAACACTTAATTCTCCTGCTTGTGTGGCATGGCGCAGAGTCCAGTCACCGGACGACATCCAACAATCACCTTTTTGATCCAGGACAATTTCAAGCACTTGGTGTAGACCTCCATATTGAGTCTGAGGCTATGTAAGAAGATGAATGGAGGCATAACGTCACCATCGCTTATGACCACTCCAAAATCCAATCCTCTCGACCGTTTTCTTTTACAACTATACGCTTGTTTTATAATACCGATGCCTCTGATTATGGATAGGATTCGCTTGTGATTGTTGTCAGTCAGGAAAAGAACTCCATAATTTGTTGGTGAGATCCAGGCCATGATTGACAACGATCCTAGCAAGTCGCACCAATAAATTTAGGAGTTCTTTTCTTATCAGAACGATTAGAGTGAAGACTTCCGAGTTACTGTACCTTCTTCATCACCATTTCATCCAAATCTTTTTCGAATCCTCTGCACTATCGTCAGATTGATACACAAACACTCCGGTGGGAATAGCAAGCAGTACAGCATGCTTTTTCCAGATCTATATCCCATAGTTTTATATTGTGTCACATCCTATCAATGGCGAACAGTTTGGGTAAATACCTATCTCTCCAAAGCGTATGAGCGCTATGTGAAATGCAAACAGCCCCGTCCAGGATATGAACTATATATATATATATATATATATATATATATATATATATATGAGAGAGAGAGAGAGGGGGGGGCGGAAAATATACTTATAGTATAGGGTTATCACTAGCTCACTTGGTGAGTCAGTGATGGACCAAGTTTTTTGCAGTACTATTTGTGGAGTGCTCAATATCAGTGATAGACCTGTAATATATATATATATGGGAATTTTTTTACCCTGGGTTTCATGCTTTAGTGTATTTGTCAGACATATATGAGGGCATCGTGGACATGAAGTTAACGCCGCTTAGTTACTGATGGTTTCTAACCTATGCGATTTTAAAACCAAAATTATATATATATATATATATATGTGTGTGTGTGTGTGTGTGTGTGTGTGCGTGTGTGCTGGCTGTCAACTCGTGCATAAGTAAGACCATCCTGTTCTTTCTTTTTCTTTCTTTTTTTTAATTTGCTCCTGAAAGATCTTTAACATAGTAAACATACTTGAGTGCCAGAAGCACTTGGCACTCTAGCCTAGTATTTTCTCAGATGACTCACCAGGCCAGTCCTGGAGAGACATATTCTTCCACATAAACTACATGATTCCACTTTGGATGTTGTTGGACTGAAAATTACCCCTAACAGCCCGCTTCAATTTTTGGTATTTAATTCGGTTGAACTCAACTTCTTTCACAGACCTGTATACGGTGCCTCTTCAGCCAGGTCTGTTAGAAGCTAGCTTCTCCTAGTCCTCCTCTGCGATGGTAGAATTCTTCAGAGTGTCTATATATGTAGAGATACAATCATGCAGAATATCCACAGAAATATGAATACACTTAATTAGCCAATATTTTGGTGTTTTTCCCTCATAAATTGTCCCGAGGCATAAATAATAACAAGTTTATGGTTGACCAACACAAATTTGAACTAAAGTGAATGGGACAAATATAAAACTGTTATTAACAATCCAACGATGTATTTCATATTTCAATGTTTTGACTGAAATGTATGAAGATATTGTTGATATATTTTCACTAAAGTCAATAATATGATTTTGTATTCATCCAATCGTCTGATTTTATTATTGTTGTAACATTTTTAGGATTATCTTTTTTATCTTTTTTTTTTCAATGCAAATATAAGCAGTATGAAACAGTAAAGAAAGAATTAACCTCTTGTAAAATTTGAACCCTTGTTCCCTATCATTGAGATTATCGATATGATTATATGGTTTATTATCTATATATTAATTATTAACTACATATTAATGGTTTATTATCTATATATTAATGTTCTTTAATTGTATGACCGTTATCATCTTGCAACACCCTCAGGTTAAAAATGAGACCATCCAAGTTGTCCAAGATGAAATTCAAAAATGTGAATCCTGATTATCTGGTGTTACTTATCCGCCTAATTCTTATTTCTCATGAGTGTCATCATCTCAGCTAACTAATGGACCATTCCATCTTTATTATAAAGAAAGAAAGAAAGGAAACAGAGAGGGGTGAACACGTGGAAGTGATAACGCTAATCTGTTTCAATCAAACATAATGAAAAGAGGAAAAGAAGGAAAGGAACAAAATAGAGTGAGAGAAAGTTAAATCAAGATTATTGTACTTTTTACATATTGAATTATTTAGCAATAGCTCTTAAGTAAAAATATCAAACGTTGTAATAATTAGATTATCATATTGTGGTATATCCATAGGTTCTGCTAATATCTATAAATAAAGAGTGTACAATACCAATGATAGAGCAAATGTAGATCTAAATTTTAATAGTCAATCCCAGTTGGTGTTTTCACTACAATGCAATCATTAGACCGAAATTTATTAGTCTGATGTTCAGCATTTCGTGAATATATTGATGTGTACCATCGTTTTTTTTTTTACACGATTAGTGACGAAACAGATTTGAATTCAAATCCGGACCGTTTGGTGATAGATATTCCGGCGCGGTTTAAAAAAAGCTCTGGTCCAGAAATCAATAAAAATGGGATCACCAAAAACTATATGTTGTGCGTTCTCTCTAAGAACTAATGACAACCTTGGCATAACCAAAGAAGCTAGAACCAGACCTATAGCATAACCAGGCAAGTCCACAAAGACATGAACAAGAAGTTAAGATAAGACTAATAGATACAGGAAGTAGAATACCGGCCCGGCTATACACAGGAAACAAAAGACTGAAGAAATCCAGCCATGAAGACAGCTACTCCAAAAGATGAATAAAATAGAAGATTAGATATGAGGGCATAACCACGGGTACCGCTCATAAGAAGAATAGAGAACTAAAAACGGACCCATTTCTCCATGATATATATATATAACTGTTGTGATGTTAGTTCAACAGTAAAAAAAGAAGTCAAGTCGAGGTAGGGTAAAATGAGACAAGTGTATTTACAATAAGGTACAAGAACGGCTAGCTTGCCGCTAAACGGTAACGGTACAACCTTTTCACTCGGTGTCTCACTATTTATAGTGAGAACCGGTGTATATTCTCCACTGTAGGAACGGCCGGTACAACAATAACCCAGCAGAAGAAATGGGTATATAACAGTACTGTAATGGTTTTAGAGCGAAAAACGCGTTAAATTTTAATCACAGATACACACACACGCACACACATAATATATATATATATATATATATATTATGTAGATAATATGGGTGCTATATTTATAAGTAAATATGTTCAATATCAGTGATAGAGCATTTATATTTGAGTTAAGATAGCGTGTAAGGCATGGTGTCAACAGCGCCTGATTACTAACAGTTTCTCACCCATGCGATCTTCAGACCAGAGCCATTTAGTCTGAAGATCGCATAGGCAAAAAAAATGAACGTAATAGTTGGACTGGACTTCGAACTCCCTTACTACGACGTTCTACGAACATGTTAGCCATTACATCATACCCTGGTATCTTGCGTTTAGAAGAAAATAAACCTTTTATAAAAAAAAAACTTGTTTTAGTTGAACTTATTTATGGGTAATCCTATAAATCTTGTGTGACGACTCTATATGATCACTGTATTTAGTTATTGTGCTAGTTGGGATCATAAAGAGTATTTCTTGGTACAACCTGACATAAACATCTTGAGCGAACGACTATTTTCTTCTTTTATTTACTCGACATGTTTGCCAGCTTCTTGGCACATTTTCAAACTTTGATACAAAAATTTCTGCCTTTCTTATCGTTCCATTCAAAGATTCTCTTTTTCTTGATTCTGTTTTTGGCACAACTTCTGAAAACCTGGACATTATCAACAGCAGATCACAAGAAGAATTACTGAATATGGTTTTCCTATTTTCGCTAGTCAATAGTGTCTTTAATATTCCTTCATTTTCTCTCTCTCTCTCTCCTTTCTTATACATAAGAAAACACATGCATGCACATGTGTAGGGTTTATAGCAGAGGACAATATGGGAATAAACATAAATGTATATGCATGCGTTATGTATATGAGTATTTATCCATATATGTTTAAGTGAAATATATATATATATATATATATATATATATATATAATATATATATAAATGTCTATACATACACATGTTTTCTGTTACGGATCATATATATATGTGTATGTTATCGCCACATACACATATATATACACACACATATATATATACACACACATACATATATATATATGAGTGTGTGGAGAGAGAGACACACACACACAGAGAGAGAGAGAGAGAGAGAGAGAGAGAGAGAGAGAGAGAGAGAGAGAGAGAGAGAGAGAGAGAGAGAGAGAGAGAGAGAGAGAGAGAGAGAGAGAGAGAGAGAGAGAACATGATTAATTACAATACTATCACTGGGAATTGAAGTTTCATATGCAAGTCACAAAAATAATATTGTAAGTAATTTATTATCAATTCTTGCTTGTTGCATTTCTTATCATATATATATATATATATATATATATATATATGTGTGTGTGTGTGTGTGTATGTAAGTATATATATGATGATGATGAACAAATATATATACATACAAGGGTCATTCAAAAAGTTCTGAGCCTCACCCATAGAGAAGAGTCACATCTTATAAAACTAGAAAAACCAATTCAAATTTCTATACATGTGAGACTCATACAAAGTCGAGTGGCATGCAACAAAGCTGAAAATGTACAAAACAGAGGCTTAAACAGTCAATTTGATTATTTTAAGATTTCTACAATGGTTATAAATTTAAAATGCTCTAACTTAAAGAATAAAACAACTTCCTGTCCAATTTGCAACTGAATGATAATATTGCTGTCTTTCTTTAGAGTCAACATCATTCGTTAATTAAAAATTCTCTTCTCTATCTATATATATATATGAATTTTTGAAACCTTTAATCAACATTCTCTGATCACTGAGATACCTCTGAAGTATGGAAGACAAAGAAATTTGACAACATACTACTTCAATTATGCAATACAATATATAAACAAAACCCAATAGAGAAGTGGACAAAAGTCTGCATCTTGTGTGTAGAGAAAGGGGTGGTGCCTTCGATGAAGGAAGAACACCAGGTATCCTCACTAGTATAAATATAAAGAATACATTATTATTATTATTTCATTGTCTTATGTATGTTGGTTAAACTACTGCCGATCCCCCCACACAAGTGAGAAGGTAGAATACCTGGCATTATCCGTGTATTGTATCAAATTAACACCAGTAATTTAAAAATCTGTTTTTCTTTTTTTTCAATTCAGAAAATAATTAGAGGTTTGACAATATTTATTAGAATTTATTTACTTATTTATATGTTATGTACTCTTTATATTTATATTAGCAGGGATACCCGGTGTTATAGAAGTTATGGATCAATCTCAAAAAATTTTTCTTGATTTCTGGTTAGATGTGAGTGAGAAGTAGGGCATTAGCAGCTCTGGCAGTAAGAGTGATACCACTGTAGTTCTTAGTGATTCTGAGGTCTCCTTTCTTCGAGAAGGGGAGGATGCAGCTTTTTATCCATTTCTATTTTGGGTTTTGTTAATAAACTGTATTGCATAATTGAAGGGGTATGTCGTCAAATTTATTTGTCTTCTATACTTCAGAAGGTATTTCTTAGTGATTCCAAGTTCGCCTTTCTTCAGGAAGGGGAAGATGCAGCCTTTTGTCCATTCTCTATCGGGTTTTGTTTATACACTGCATTGCACATATAGATTGCATTATATATAAAAATAAAATTATAAATTCCATAGAGCGGCCTGGCGCTTCAACGTTATGCAAGGCATGGAGAGGATGAGTCAGAAAAGAGAGCCAGAAAGAGAGAGAAAAGCCAGCAGCCCCAGAAAGCATCACAGTTTGTGTGCATTCAGAGCACCAAAGACTGTCACTCAAGAATTGGCCTGCACATATGCAGATAAAAAAAAAAATTTTTTTTTTTTTTGGGGGGGACACTACGCCATCGTCCTTAGTGGACGGAAAGGATCCAATATATATAAAAAAAAACAGCTAGATAACTATTACTCCATGCAAGATACCTATTAAGAGTAATTTTTAGTCAACTTGGTAATCAGATATTGCTTTGAATGGAGTGAATAGGATGGATAGTCATTAGTCTCAGCACAGCTGTGATCATTAATCAAAATTGAATGACAGGCAGAAGAGAAATGTGTGTTTGTACAGATGATATAGTTGTAATCATACAAATAAACACATTTCTTACTCTTTTATCCAACAACCTTGAGACCCATCTTTTGTTAGACAATATAACATCGAAAATAATTTTAAAAAAAAACATTATAGAATGGGAAAGGAAACAATAGATCTTTAATAACATACATTAAGATTATTTGTGTTTGCTTATTCATCTTAATTGGAAAGTCAGAAGTTGACACAATTTATTAGAAGTGACTCAGATTGATATATAGATGAATCTGTACAGAATGAGAAAAATAGATATGAACAAACTGATTATATATATATATATATATATATATATATATATATATATATATAAATGTATGATAAGTATCAAAATGTTCATGATATATTCCTACTTTTTGTAACTGAATATATCATGAACATTTTGATATATATATATATATATATATATATATATATATATATATATATATGATAGATAGATAGATTCCTACTTTTTGTAGCTGGATAGATAGATAGATTCCTACTTTTTGTAGCTGGAATATATCATGAACATTTTGATATATATATATAATATATATATATATATATATATATATATATATATATATATATATAGATAGATAGATAGATAGATAGATAGATAGATAGATAGAATACACTGAATAGATATGAACAAATTAAAATAGATAGATAGACATAAGAGAATGCATTAAATAGATATGAACAGAATGGAATAAATAGACATGAACGAATTGAGATAGATATCTTGTTATAATGCAGATTCGGTGCCTGTCTGTCTGTAACCAAAACTTCTTCACTGCTTCCAAATTTAATATATTTCATTGCATTAAAACTTGAAGGGAAGGCCCATATTCTTGCTAGTAGATATAAATATACTAAGATAGATAGAATGAGATAGATAGATACATTTAAACGGACTGAGATAGATAGATATAAACATGAATAGAACAAAATAAATAAATAGATATGAATAAACTTATATAGATAAGTGAATGAATATTAGTGGGAGAAATGTTGTTTCTTCTCAAGAATAAATATACAAACAATTCCATACAATTAACAACAACATACTTTATTGTCCGAGTAAACCTAAAAAGGGAAAGAAAAATACAGAATGAAATGATGTACAAAAAGAGTGAATAAAAAGATGTCAAAATGTCCTTCTCATATGTAGATACATAGGAATTTCCTAAAAGACAAGAAGTTTGTGAGAAACATTTCTTAAAAAGCTTTAGAAAATAGAAATAAGAATTATCTATGGAAAGTCAAAAGGGCCATAAAACAAAGTGGTCATTCCTGGAATAACACCTTTCATAATTATTTGATTGACCAGGATTCTAAACCTTCTATTATAGACCCTTGTTTGTATACTAAGAATATTAATAATGAAACATCAGTCATTTTATTATTATGGGTAGATGTTTCAAAAACTGAAGATGATTTAATAAACATTAAAGCCAGCCTAAATTCAAAATTCAAAATGACCGATCTTGGAAGGCTGTCCTGGTTTTCAGGGAAACAATTTGAATATAGTGATAATACTATTAAAATGAAACCCTAAAAACCAGGATAGCCTTCCGAGATCGATCATTTAATAGTTAACTAACCACGTATTCAAGCTGTTGATTGGTTGGCTTTAATCCATGCGGCCACACAGAGTCTATAAGTTTAAGTGTTGGAGAAGGCAGCACAGAATATCGGCCTCTATGTGAACTCAAATAAAACTGAGTTCATTTGTTTCAAAACTCAAGGAGGCATGTCCACACTCAACAGTAAGCCTCTAAACTCTGTGGAATGATTCACGTACCTAGGTAGTAATATCTCATCCACAGAAAGCAATGTGTTAATGTGTTGGTCTGCCATAGACAGATTATCAGTGATAGAGAAATCCAATCTCACTGACAAGTTAAAGCGACAATTCTTCCCTGTAGTTGTATAAGTGCTACTGTATGGCTGCACCACTTGGATCATAACAAAGCGCCTGGAGAATAAACTGAATGGAAGCTGCACAAGAATGCTGTATGTGATATTAAACAAATCGTGTAAGTAACACCCAACAAAAAACGGCTGTACAGCCACTTGCCCCCTATCACAAACCATCCAAATGAGATGAACAAGACATGCTGAGCACAGCTGGACAAGCAAAGACGAACTCATTAGTGATGTTCTCCTATGGAAACCAACACATTGGCTCTCTAGCATGGGCTTTCAAACAAAGACTTACATTGATGAATACTGGATACTGCACAGAGGACCTCCCAAGAGCAATGAATGATAGAGACAGTTGGTGAAAGATTGTCATGGATATCTGTGCTACTAGCGCAACATAATGATAATCATCATCATCATTATTATCATTTGGGTAAATTTAACTGTAAGTCGACTCATAGGAAATCACTAGAGTTTTAATTAACAATCTTTGAACCCAAGTTGACCTCAAATTGGATTCTCATTGGTTTGTGAAATCATAAATAATGGTGTTCTGTGTATGACACTAAACTTCATCTAATGGTGAAGTTCCAATTTTAGAGCTTTAGGGAGTGTGGAGTATCCCTTCATCACCATTACTCTCAGGTCCACTCTGACCTGGAGTGGTAATACCTTTTAGGGTCCTATCTATGGGGTTAAATTGAAAAATAAAAAACAAGTTTATAAAATGTTTTTAAAAATTGAGCTTTAACAAAAGTATTTGAATACACATCAAGAATGATTAAGATAAAACATCTTTGGCATAAAATAACCCAACAAGGGTTTATATGTTGTAAAATCCAACCAACCAACCTACCATGAATAATGTGACCAGGTGACTCTCTGCGAATGTAAGAATTATTCAAGCCAGTGGCCATAGGGGCAAGACACATGTTGCATCTGTACTGCTCTTCTCTCCCGGTTTGAATTCAATTTCTTTCTTCTCCTAGACTGGTTGCCATACCAAGGTTAAAGAGCCCAGTCTGCCCTATTATTTCTCCAGGGAGAATATCTGTGTTCATATTTTTCCCCCAAGAGTATTTGTGCTATGTGAAATGCAAACCGCCTTGTCCCAGATTTGAACTCTGATCACCATGTTCATTTCCTTCAATGAAAACCATTACATCATGTGACTAAACAATGATATAGAGAGAAAAACAAAGGAAATAACTCCAGAGAGTATTGTAAGGTAATGAAGAATGCAACAAAAAAGTCACTAAAATATAAAAAAAAGAAATTGTGACCTATGAAGAAGGTGAGATAAAGAGAAGATAAATAGATTCAACTGGTTAGTCTTTCAGTAATGGAAGTAGACGTTACTTCTGACAACTCCTCATTTAAATATGCAAATTGAACTTTGCAGTTCTTTTGTACTAAGCAAGAAATTGCCTGAATGTAAAGATTTAGAAGACGAGCATTAGTTTGACCAATTAAATTCAATTGGGAATAAGATAACGGCTTTGGCATAATTTATCTGACCAATTATTTGCATTTTCTGGCCATCCATACAATTGCATAGAAAGTCCTGAATAACATTTGTCAGGACCTTTTTTTGTATATATAAATATTTACATTGCAGCTTTCCCAGTATCAAGAGAGAGACAAATATATTTAGTTTTGTTGTTGTTTTTTTTATACTTCTTGCCATCCATATAAAATCATGAATAACATTTTTCAGGATTTTTCTTTATAATACTTTACACTGCAGCTTGCCAAAAGAAGAAAAAAAAACTCACACACATATCTCTCTCTCTCTCTCTCTCTCTTCTCATATATATATATATATATATATATATTATATATATATATATATATATATGGGGGGAGGGGGTCCAAAACAAACTCAGAATTACACAAAGATCAATAGAAAGAGCATTATAATGAATAACTCTAAGAAATAGAAAGAGACCAACAAGCAAAACAGACAAAGCATAGATTACCAGAATGGTGCCCAATGAATAACAAGTATAATATGCATTTACTCAAGCCCTACACTGCAAGTATAATGTGACACAAGATCATTTTTTATATGAAGTAAAACTGGTTTAAATTCAGAGTTTTTCTTTCTCCTAGACTGGTGGCCAAACCAAAGCTAAAGAACTCAGTCTGCCCTAGTTACCCATCGTTAGGGAGAGAGCAGATGGATTCATGTCTATCCCAAAGGGATTAACATGTAGTGATATGCAATACAATCCAGGATTGGGTTTGTTGTTCCATCAACAACTGTACCAAGTGATGATGATGATGATGATGATATATTGGACAATATAAAATGATAATGATATGTTAAGCAATGATGATGATGATATATTGGTCAATGTGAAATGATGATAATATATTGGGCAATATAAGATAATGATGAAGATGATATATTGATCAATAATTGGATGATGATAATGATGATATATTGGACAATGGGAAATGATGATGATATATTGGGTAATGTCAAATGATGATAATATTCTGGATGATGATGATGATGATGATCGATGAAATGATGATAATATTCTGGTAATCTAAAATGATGATGATGATGATGATGATGGCAATGTGAAATGATGATAATATTCTGGGTAATCTAAAATGATGATGATGATATATAGAGACATATAAAGATTTCATTCGTTTTATTAAGTAAAAAAAAAAGAAGATAATTTCTTCACATTTTTTAGCTTTAACTTTATTGAATAGCATCTTCACTGATTTGTTCCAATATCTGCAAGATTCCAGGCCATTTCATAATTCTATTCTCCAAAAAACCTTTTATCTTTTTTTTTCACCAAAGATTTGCTCGAGGTTCTTTTTGCAGTCTTTCAGGAAATTGGATTTTATTTTTTTCATGAAGAGAATTCTGTAAATGCCAGAATAAATGGTAATCCAAATGTGCCATAACTGGCAAATATGGTGGATGAGTGAAAACCTCCAAGAGAAAAGGTGGCCATTTTTGCTTTGGCCAGCAAAGAAGCGTTGCTATCAATTTCTATCCTGAAAGAATAGACTCTTCTTTTAACTAAATCTGTAAAATCATCTTATCATACTCACCTTCAAAAGAAAGCACTAGCATCTAACTACCAGACAAAAAAAAAGAGGGACTGTAACCGAATACAGTCCCTGCACCAACAACCAGAACACAGTCATGTGTTGGGTATATATGGATCAAAGTGTCCACAATAAAACCAGCAGCCAATAGGAATCCTGGGATTAAACTTGGCCAAGATACAAAGTGGAATAGTCCAACCTTCTATATAAACCACTTACCAACTGGATTCTGAGAGCAGATTCAACTAGCAACACAGCTGAATACTGATCACCAAATACAAATTTCTATGGATACTGTTCATTTATTGTGACCTTTGTTCTAAGAGAAATAATGGTAATTTATGAGGAAGTGCGTCCCGGTCCCCTGCCTCCGAAATTGCTGCCCAGTGAATTTTAAAATAACGACCCCAAGCTTCTGCAAGTTTCATTGTGTTAAATATAGAAGGGAGGTAAATTTCACGGGGTAAATAGTGTTACCTATTGTTTATCTATCTATCTATCTCAGTCTATTCAAAACTACCCATCTTCATATCTATCTATCTATCTATTAAATACTAAGATTTTCTTTTATTACGATAAATAAACAAGAATTACGATAAAAAAACAAGAATTATGACAAATTACGATAAATAAACCAGGATTACGACAAATTACCACGAATAAACTAAGACAAAAAGAGAACCCCACCCCTAAAATTCATTTAACGCCCCAAGTTGGTTGTTTTCTTTCAAGTAACACGAATGTGGCGCCGAAGCTTGGGATCGTTATTTTAAAATTCATCAGGCAGCAATTTTGGAGGCAGGGGACCGGGACGCACTTCCTCATAAATTACCGAAATAATTGTTGAAATCAATTCACATACCTAAGTAATAATATATCATCCACAGAAAGCAATGCCAATATATGCATAGGAAAAGCATGGACTGCTATAGACAAATTATTGATCATATAGAAATCTGATCTCTTTGATAAGATAAAGCGAGAATTCTTCCAAGCTGTAACAATGTCAGTACTATTGTATGACTGCACCACTTGGACTATCAAAATGCTTAGAGAAAAAGCCGGATGGAAACTACACAAGGATGATTCTCAAGTAATGTCTTCATTTAAACGTAAATAGTGCAAATATTCTAAAGTTTTGATTTGAATTTTTGGTAAGTATTAAATTATTCTATACTAACATATATTGTTAATATATAACATATACTGAATACAAGGTAATTATTAAGATTATTCTCAAGTAATAGCCTGGTTTGAATAATAGTTAAAGTAATAACTTAGTTTGAATGCTGGTTAGCTATCATAAATACTAGGTAACTATTATTCAATCCTAGGTAACTATTATTCAAATCAAGATAATTGTGCAATCTGTTCTAAATTAATGTCTTAATTTGAATGATAAGTAACTATTAAGATTGTTCTCGAATAATGTCAGGATTTGAATGCTATGGTAACTATGACAATTGTTAACAAACACAGTGTTGATGTGAATGCTAAATATCTATTAAAATTGTTTCCAAGTAATGTCTTGATTTGAGTAAATATTAAGATTTTTCCTAAATAATGTTTTCATCTGAATGGGAGATAACTATTATTGAATAGTAGGTAACTATTATTGAATAGTAGGTAACTATTATTGAATAGTAGGTAATTATTAAAGTTGTTAAAATGTAAATTTTTGATTTGGATGGTAGGTAATAATTATTGAATGATAACCCACTAATTTCATTGTGAAAACATTACAACTACTGTTCGTCTACAAGGATGGCTTTTGCATTAAATAACCCACGAAGATTGATATGCCATTAAACAAACAAAAAACAAACAAAACTTAAACAAACCAAACTAAAGATGACAAAAGTACCTAGAAACCATAGAAATGTGCCAGCAAAATAACCCATTATTGAGACTCAACCTATTTTTTATTTACTTACATTAGGACCCCTACAATGCAACAAATGAAGGTTAGTCATCTTAATTTTGTAATGAACCGAATATATAATATATATATATATATATTATATTCATTATAGTGTATAATACATTTAAGGTGTGATTTGTTACCATTGATTTCAAAACAGCATGTTAACAACTAAACAGGTGTTTTGTCTTGACATAAGTGGCTAACACGGTGGTTTGAAACCAATGTTAACAATTGTGACTTAAATGTATTGTACACTATAATGAATAAATAAATACAGCTTTTACACCCACAATCAAGCACTTTATTTTCAATTCTCCAATACTAGAAAAAACTACCATATATATATATATACATATATATGTGTGTATGTGTGTGTGTGTGTGTGCAAGTACATCTACTTGCCTGTATCACAAATATTTATTTTTATTCTCCATCATTATCAATGTTCTTAACTTAGGGATAAATATAAATCAGATAGATCAAACTTTATGAAATAAAACTTTTTAATGCCCCCTCTCTCTCTCTCTTTATATATATATATATATATATATATATATATATATTTGTCCATGCAAGTGTTAGTATCTTTATCTTCTAACACCAAAGAAATACCAACTTTCAAGATTTTAAGAACTAATTTTCTAGATGAATATTTAAAAAACAATCAATTGTTTGAATCAAGAAAGTATATAATATTCATATAGGTAAATTTTCAGGTCTTTATGAAATGGTAACATCTTCAACATATAATATGCAGTGTGTGTGTGTTTGTATGTGTGATGAAAAGTTATCCACTTTCTTTGTATAATATGCTAAATATAGTATTGATTACACTCTCTCTCTCTCTCTATATATATATATATATATATATGTATCATCACAAAGTAATAACATAAGTAGTAAAATCAAATGGGCTCAATATATTTAGTAAAATATAGAGAATTTACAGTTTTTCTCTCTACTACGGTTTCAGTGTTCAAGGTATGCCTTCTGAGGAAGGTGTACCTTGAACACCGAAGCCATGGTATAGAGAAAAAAATTTTCTACAACTACATATATATATATTTCAAATATTTCTGCTGTATTACTTGTCTTTCTTTTAAAAATCTAAACACTCTGCCCTGATGATGGCCTTTTGTTTGCATTGATTAATTTTGTGTTTTTTTTTATTATCATTTTCTTTTATATCTAAAATAATTTAAAATAGAATATTGTAAGTGTAACTTAATTTTGGTTGAAACATGTCAATATATAACAATAATAAATATAATTCATACTAAAATATAAATACTTTTCTTCCATTCATCTTTTCAACATAAATGTCAGATTCATTTCCATATATATATATAATGAGTTATCAGCGGAAACAAATTTATAATTTTATAATAGCCAAATGACAGTCTGTTGAGCTTTTCTTTCCTATTCGAGTTGTCTGGTAAAGATAGTAATCTTGAATGAATTTTTCAAAACCAGTTTGACTGATTGGACAAAACTCGTAGCCAACTTTAAATTGACCATTTAAATGTAAAATTCAGACTTACAATGGAAATCCGTTGTCAGAGAAAAACACAAAGAAAAATTTTATTTTTTTAATTTTTTTAAAGAATCTTTTGTTTTATCAAATCGTATTGATTACTCCTGCTCTACAAGTTTTTTGGTAATCAAAACGATTTTTAATTTGAATTCTAATTTATTAATAAACATAAATTGTTTCATATATTTTCAGATTGCTAGTTGACAAGTTGCCTTAAAGATTTTACCCTTAACTGTTGAAAAATCTTATTCACTTCGCCGAAGGGCATTCGGTATGTTTGTTGTTATTATTCTCTCAATAACGCCCCTTACCTATTATGGTATAGGCGTGTAGTATCGCTTGACAAGCTCGCTAGGATGGTCAGCTGTGTACTGTTAGTGTAGTGTTCACTGTGTCTGCTAGATTTCTGTTTTCTGATGAGACTTAATAAAGTCGAAACAGTCTGTACGGTATTCTTCTAGCCAGATTACACTTGTCAAGTTCATTTTCTATAGTATCGAATTTTATGCGATATAAGTGCCTTCAAGTAAAAATTTAATATATATATATATATATATATATAATATCCGCATTAATTGCTGACCTCTTACAATCTCTTTCTTCCTGAGTCTCAATGTATTTCTATTGTATGAGACATAAAAGCCTTGTTCAATAAGGAATACTTGTATTAATTCCTGACCACTGACAATCCCTCTCTTCATGATTTTCAATGCATAATATCTGGTGCTAAAATTGATTTTAAAAATTGCAACTTTTGTGCCTAATCCCCAATTTAAAACTAGAAATGTTTATTTTATTTTACAGAAGATGACTAAAGTGGCACAGGAAATAGACACTGTGACCTAAGTTCAAATCCTGGATTAGGCTGTTTGTATTTCCCATAGCAATAATACCCTTAGGGAACTTATGAACCCTACAACCCTCTAGCTATAGGTAAATAGTTGGTCAGATGGGCTCTTAAACTTTGGTTGGGCAATTAGTCACACAGAAGAAAAACTCTGAATTCAAATCCATTAAATTCAACTTAAAAAATTGCCCTTGTGTCACATCCTATAGATGCAGAAGGATTAGTAAATACTTTTCACAAACAGGATGTGATACAAGATTAGCTTCAATCTAATGAGTGTGAGTTGCTTTCACTGATAGTTGCTTTGGATGCAAATTGCCTCTGATGCTTTCATATAGTGAATGGCTTGTGGATGGTTTCATATAGGAATTGTTTTGAGTGCAGGTTGTATATGGTGAGTTGCCTTGGGTATTAACTGTTGCATTATTGAGTATGGGTTGCCTTGTGTGTTTTCATATGGCATGTTGTTTTGGATGCTAGTTGCTCTGGATATGTGTTGCTTTGGGGGGCTAGTTTTCCTGGGGGGAGAATTGCTTTGGGTGAAAGTTGTCTTAGGTGTGAATTGCTTAGGGTGTGTTCAAATGGTGAGTTGCTTTGGGTGCTAGTAGCTTTGGGTGTTTTCAAATGGGGATTTGTTTTGGATACAAGTTTCCTTGGATTTCTGTGCGGTTGCTTTAGATGCAAGTGACACTGAATGCTTTATGGCATATTTCCTTTGGTGTGAGTTAGCAATCAAGGTGGCCCACCAAACTAATTGTTTTGGCTGCTTTCATATGGCTAGTTGTTGGAATACTTTTATATATAAGGTGTGCTGAAGTCCACCACTTAAACTTATAGACTCTGCATGGGCACATAGATTAAAGCCAGACAATCAACATGCTCAAATACATAGTTAACTACTAAATCGCTGATCTTGAAAGCTGTTCATTTGCACGTATTAGACATGGACAAGTAGATCAGCCACTGCTTAAAACAAGGATTCTTGTCCACAAGTGGTTTGTGGTCAGTAAAGATGTAAAAGTATTTTATAATTTGGTGACCCCAACGTGACATCTCCAGGTATATTTTTGACTCTTTTCAGATGTCTGATGTCAGAGGTGAACTGCAACAGGTAGTCTAGATGTCTCACCTCTCTTGGGGAATATTTCTCCGAATTTGACCGGAATGCACCAACAAGTGGTTTGTGGTCAGTAAAGATGTAAAAGTATTTTTTTACTTGTATGATGGATATTTCAAAGTTCACGATCTATTCCCCTCAGAATTCATTCTATTCAAATAAACTCCTTGTAATCTGAGTCCCTGATCTAGCTCTAGCAAAAAGGGGATAGGCTCACTCACTGTCAGGCTGATACTGACTATTGGCTACTCTGACAAATCTATCTTACTTTACTTATAAAAACATGAGCATACTTTAGATCTATTTGACCCACAGACAAGACCCTAACAGGTTCTCCGCCCTGTCGGCTGGGGTGTTAGAATGCACTGACTGCATCTCTGCAGAGGGGTAAGACTCCTCCAATGGGGCCACCTGTTGGCCGTTGGTGGTGACCCGTGATGCTTAAGGATAGAACCCAGATGGATGAGCAGTTCATGACTTGCAATACTCCACTTTGGCCCTATCAATTAGCTGGTCACGTCAAGCCCTAGCACCTATATGATTTTCCCAACCCTATTGCCCTTATGACAAGCCCCAACCCATTGTTATCATATGGGTGCTAGAAGGCGATGGCTGAGGGTCTACATGTCCTGGGAATGACGTTAAACTCTATCTGATGGTGAGGTTCCAGTTTTGGAGGTTTGGGGAATGTGGAGCACCCCTTCATCACCATACTGACTATTGGCTACTCTGCCAAATTTATCTTACTTTACTTATAAAAACATAGATGAACATACTTTAGATCTATTTGACCTACAGACAAGACCCTAACAGGTACTACTATTGTGTGGCGGACTTGGATTCTAAAACAAGTGCTCTCACTTGAAGCCGAAAAGTGGTTACAAAAATCGTAACATTAGTTGCCTTGGATACTTTAATATGGCAAGTTTTCTTGGGTGCATTTTACCTTGGGTGTTAGTTTGGGTGTGTTCATATAGCAGGCTGCCTGATGTGTTTTGGGTGGCAAGGGGCTTTCATATGTCAAGGTGCCTTGCGTGGAATTAGGGGTGTTTGTTTGGTTGTATTCAGAGCTTTCTTATAGTGAGTTCCACAGGGCAATTTAGGGTGTGAGTTGCTTAGAGAAAAAGATAGACGAGAGATAGACAAAGATGCTGGGTGCTGTCTTAAACAAATCTTGGAAGCAGAACCCCACAAGAAAGCAGTTGTATGGCCACATGCCTCCTATCACACAAACCATCAGAGTAAGACAAAGCAAGTATGAACTCATAAGAGATATTCTCCAGTGAACACTGACACATGGATACAACAGTGTTGGCTGACCAGCAAAAACCTCCACGTGCTCTGTGCAGATTCTGGATGCTGCACAGGACAATGACTGATAGGGACAGTTAGCGAGAGAGAGAGTTATGGATGTTTACGTCTTTTGAGTATATATATTTACCAACCCCTCCGCACGAGCAGGATGTGACACAAGGTCAATTTCTTAAGCGGAGTTCAACAGGTTTGAATTCAGAGTTTTCCTTCTCCTAGACTGGTTGCCTAACCAAGGTTAAAGAGCCCAGTCTGCCCTGCTATTTATCCATAGCTGGAGGGAGAGTAGGATTCATACCTTTCCCAAGGGTATTAGCGCTAAGTGAAATGCAATTACCACATCCAGGATTTGAACTCGGGGCGACGAGTCCATTTCCCATGACTTTTACCATTACACCACGCGCTTTTTTTGAGTATAAGGTGTTCTGAAGATCACTTGTATTTATAAACTGTTCCAAAACAGCTGAATCAGCCAATCGACTGAATTGGCCAATCAAAAACGCCCAAACATATATTCAATTTACTATTTAAAGGCTTTAATAAATTGTCCTAGAATTACTTGCTGGAGAAGGACAGACCAACAGACGAGGATTATACTACTCTCTAAGTACAGATCAGCAGACAAGGATTAAAACTGAAACTAAATCTATTTCAAGAAAGGATCAAACTTTATGCCACAAGTGAGCTCCACTGTAAAACTACTTTCAACTACAGCCCTAAAATGGTTAAATTGAATCGTAACAATGGTTATCTGTGCCACCAGTATGACATGATGATGATGATGATGATGAACATTCAATAATGAGAAAACTAATTGAATGCATTTTTTTTTAAAGACTAGAATTATGCTTATTACTCTTGACATATGTAAGAACATATGTAATTATATCTGTAATTTTGATTTTATCATTACCAGTTATTACATTTATTCATGAAGAATATTGTTCTAATGTCTACATGAATTTAGTTTCATACCAAAATCAAAAAGATGAAGAAGAAAATTTAAAATACAGTGCTAATTTGACATATTAGTTTAATTAATTCCACTGGTAACTCGTATATCAAATCAGTTTTTGACATTGAACTAAAATTAGATGCCAGTGATCTGTTCCAGTCCCCTCAAAAAACACCCTCATTTTTTTTGTTACATTTTTCAGACCATATGACCTTTAGGCACCCCTTTTACGATCTCGATTCATAAGGACATGTTTTCATTTACACCGTCAAAATCCTTTTTTTTTTTTAGATGTTAGGGTTAGGGGTTAGGGGTTAGAGTTAGGGGTTAGTTTTATAACTTGAAAAAACTCTAAAAATCGTTTGTTAACAAACAACCAGATTTTAACGGTGTAAATGAAGAATATGTCCTTATGAATCAAGATCACAAAAGGGGTGCCTGAAGGTCATATGGTCCCATTTTTCTTTTAAAAAAGAAAAATTGCACTGTATTGTATGAAAATATAATAAAATAAAATGTAATGAATTATGTGCTGTAATATGTTTTAATGTTTATTTTTTTCATAAATATTTTTCTTCAGCATAATAAATTTGGAAGCATAAATGTTTTTAGTAAACTTATAAGTATAAGCATATCTGAAGCTTGCTCAAACCTGAAATTTTAGCTTTAAAAAAACAAACAAATCAAAAAGTCAACCAAGTAACAACTTGTAAATTGAGACATTTGGTAGTTAAGATTTTAGGAATTTACAAACCGAATTCCACATAAAAATTAGACAAATGTTTTTATTTCTGATAAGTGTAGGTACTTATCTTCATATATTCCAGGCAGGATACTTCAACAATCAACAAGGCGAGACATGAGACGACTTTTAAGATATGCATGGTGTTCATTTTATTAACAGCAACTAATAACAAAAGCTAGGGGCAGATAACCTGACCCCTATAAACAAAATGGAATTCTGGGCAGATAACTCTGACTCAACCATTACTACTATCAGTGAGTTCTATCAAATACTGACTAGAGTGAATTTCAATACAAGGTACTACTGTACATTGCTAAATAATTAAATGAATACTCACTACTCCTGAAAATCAAATGAAGTCAAGTTAAAGTCATTTTGAGTGACTCAATGAATGGAAAATGGGAGCTATGGTTCAAGTAACCAGAATTTCTTTCTTTATTTTTACAGTATTAACAAACCCTAACGAAGCACCTTGAGAATAAGCTAGATGGGACCTGCACAAGAATGCTGCATGCAGTCTTGAACAAGTCGTGGAAACAGCACCCCACAAGGAAGCAGCTGTATGGCCACCTGCCCCCTATCTCACAAACCCTCCGAGTTAGATGGACTAGACATGCAGGAAACTGCTGGAGAAGCAAGGATGAGCTCATAAGCAACGTCCTCCTGTGGAAGCCAACACATGGACATGCTAGTGTGGCCGGCCACCAAGGATCTACATTGACCAACTATGCGAGGATACTGGATGCTGTGCAGAGGACCTCTCTGGTACAGAGAGATTGTCATGGATATCCGTGCTAATTGCGCAACATGATGATCATGATGATGATTAACAAATAAATCTGTTGAAAATAATTAATGTCCAGTCGATACTGAGAACAGTTCAAGACAATTTCTTTGAATTTTTTAGAAAGGGTTTGATAATTTGTATTATTTGGTTAACAGAATGAGAACAGTCTATCCCCATGGATTGAATAAAGGGTTAGGTTCGAAGTTCCATAAAGGTTCCTTATTATGACATGAAGGTTCCCTAGTTCAACAAGAAAGTTCCTAAGTTTGAAGAGAATGTTCCCAGGTTCGAGGAGGGGACTCCTGAGTTTGAGAAGATTCCCAAGTTCAAGAAGTTCCTGAGTCTGACAAGAAATATCTGAAAAAGAGCAAAGGGCACATCTGCTGAAATGTTGTGTATATAACAATAAAGATGAGGACAATAGTTTGAATAATCCACAGAATACAAATTATCAAGCCTCATCTCAAAAATTCAGACAAATGAGAGTTAATATTAAAAACTTTAATGGCAACCCCTTTCAGAAAAGTGGGCGATCTCATATATTCATTTCAATAAAAATCAGGAAAAGGCTCATTTATTCATTTCGTCAATAACAAGAAAAGGCATATCTTTAATTTACCTTTCTTGTCTGAATCTAAAATGGAAAACCTGCAAATACGCTGAATCCAAGAAGAAATGGAAAGAGATATTTAGATTCTTCCATTGAAAATGGCTGGAATAGCAATGCTTAGCAACTTCCAAGAGATTAATAGAAAGACACATTGTTTCTATTTCAAGAGAACCATCTTGCTAAAATTTATCATCTAATACAAGTAGAGTGTTATTCCCATGAAACCTTTTAACTAATTTGAAGCATCCAATGAAAATCAGTTCTCAACTCTATACAGTTGCCCTTACATTACTTTTCTTATGCAAATTTGTATTATTTCCAGTAATGCTGCTACTACTATAAAAAGAGGGGTCGGTTTAGCTCAGTCAGCAGAGCATTGGCCAAGGAACCACAAGGTTTATGGTTCGATACTGGTCCCCGCCAACTCAGTGCATGAGCAGCACAGATTGTAATGATCAGTAATCTGATGAGTGCAGTAAAGTGGGGAGTAGGTGTGGTGCTGGGTTCTTTTACCTTGTTAAGCAACCAATCTAGGAGAAGGAAAACTCTGAATTCCAACCAGTTAATTTACCTTGTATCACATCCTAACCCATGTAGAGGAGTTGGTATATATGTATATAATATATATATATATATATATATATATATATATATATATATATATTACCTAAATAAGGAGAATGGAATCATCTGATTTTCCTATAAATAATACCTGACAAAATCTCAGAAGTGAGAAACAAGATCTCATGGGACTTGTTAATTCAACCTAGCAATTCACCTTGTATCTTTGCTAAGTAATCCTTTTCCCCTATTCTTAATGTTCATTGTGTTTCTTCCTATTATTTCTCTGTTAATTCTGATACTCAAATTACAACAATTACAAAAATGATAGGCTCCACCTATTTGTTGAGGGGACTGCATTAGTTCTGAAAAAGATTTTTGGAGAGAAAAGTTCCCTTTTCAACATAAGATGGCAAATGTTTAGACCTTACAACAACAACAAAAAAGTGGAGAGGATTATTCTCCTTTTGCTGAGATTGTCAATAAAGAATGGGAAATTTATTAATTAAAACTGCTCACTCTTAATATGTTTAAATGCTTGATTTTCGTACCAGGGCTGATGGCTGGGAACATGGTGAAATTAGAACAAGAACTTTGTCTAAATTCAAGTAAAATCCAAAAATAAGTCTTCAAATAGTTGCAGAAGAATGTGGCCGAATAGAAAATCTTTGTTGGATGTGCATGGTCTAATGGTTAACGTCATAGGAAATGGACTCATCAACCCGAATTCAAATCCTGGACAAAGCTACAGTTCACATAGCGCTAATACCCTTGGGAAAGGTATGAATCCAACTACTCTCCCTCCAGATATGGGTAAATAATAAGGTAGGCTGGGCTCTTTAACCTTGGTTAGGCAACCAGTCTAGGAGAAGGAAAACTCTGAATTCAAACCTGTTAAACTCTACTTGGGGTGATCACTACTAGAATAGGCTCAGTCCTAATTAGTGATCTATTTTGACTACTTATTTAAAAAATTTCTTTTTGACACAACACGACAAGAATTGAAGAATACATGTCAAAAATAAATGCTGTCAAACAAAAGTTACATAAAGAAAATTAAATAGACCATTGTTAACGAGCTTGACCCTCACTGAGCACTCCACACTTCAGGCCTTGATACAAACTTAACTAAGCTTTTAAATGACAACTATACTTTATATTGATAAATAGCTAGCAGCTTTTTTTTATTCATTCCTCTTGTAGTTAAGAAGAATGTGATCGAATAGAAAATCTTTGACACAACATGGCAAGAATTGAAGAAACCAATATGTCAAAAATAAATGCTCTCAAACAAAACAACATAAAGAAAATTAAGTAGACGATTAATATTATTTGGATTATTCAGACTATTGTCCTCATCTTTATTGTTATCTGTACAATGTTTTGGCCAATGTGCCCTCCACTGAAATGTTGTACAGATAATAAGATGAGAACAATAGTCCGAATAATCCAAATAATACTAATTATCAAGCCTCATCTCAAAAATTCAAAGAAATAAGTAGACTATTGTAAATAAGTTTGATCCTCCCTGAACACTCGACACTTCAGGCCTTGTGACAAACTTATCTAATCTTTTAAATGACAACTTCCCTTTATATTGATAAGCAGCTAGTAGCTTTTTATTATTTTTTATTCATTCCTGTTGTAGTTAAGAAGAATGTGACTGAATAGAAAATCTTTGACACGACACAGCAAAAATTGAATAACACGACATGTCAAAAATAAATGCTAACAAAATCAACAGAAAGAAAATTAAGTAGATGATTAGTATTATTTGGATTATTCAGACTATTGTCCTCATCTTTATTGTTATCTGTACAATGTTTCTGCCGATGTGCCCTCCACTGAAATGTTGTACAGTTAACAATAAGATGAGACCAATAGTCCGAATAATCCAAATAATACTAATTATCAAAACTCATCTGTGTGGGTAGGTTGAAGTGACCTCCCTTGATTAAAAGTAGCTTTGAGTGATCGTTCTTAGTATTATGCAAATTTTGATGGCAGGCCGTCGATAAACAGCTACTTATAGACGAGTGGAGGCCGCCATTGGCATTCTAGACCAGGCACGTCGCATATTACACCTCTTATATCATCTAAAAAATTCAGAGAAATAAGAGGACTATTGTTAATCTTTGACACGACACGGCAAGAATTGAATAACATGACATGTCAAAAATAAATGCTAACAAAATCAACAGAAAGAAAATTAAGTAGATGATTAGTATTATTTGGATTATTCAGACTATTGTCCTCATCTTTATTGTTATCTGTACAATGTTTCTGCCGATGTGCCCTCCACTGAAATGTTGTACAGTTAGCAATACACACAATTGGATGAGACCAATAGTCCGAATAATCCAAATAATACTAATTATCAAAACTCATCTAAAACATTCAGAGAAATAAGAGGACTATTGTTAATTTTTGACACGACACAGCAAGAATTGAATAACACAACATGTCAAAAATAAATGCTGTCTAACAAAATCAACATAAATAAAATTAAATAGACCATTGTTAATAAGTTTGATCCTCTCTGAGTGCTCCACACTTCAGGCCTTGTGACAAACTTAACTAAGCTTTTAAATGACAACTTCATTTTATATTAATAAGTAGCTAGTTTTTTTGGGGAGTTTTTTTTTCATCCTGTGGTGGTTAAATCAGAACATCATTAACAATCATGAAAATCATTGATAGATTTTCCTATCATGTTGTCTCTAATTATCACAAAATTATGCTAATTAACCAACCACTTGATTTTAATTTCTTTTTTTTTTTTAGCAAATAGAACTTTATTTACACACACCTCACACACACATATACACATATACATGCATATGAGTACATAAACTCACAGTGTTATACGGAATTTACAATTTTCTCATTAATTTCCCTGCCCTTGGGAAATTATCTTCTCATTTTAAAATTTCTCCTCAAAAATGTTAAATGACTGCCATCGAGAGTCAAAGTGAATTTTTATTTATTTTAGTTACGAAACATTTCCAGTGTGCAGTCAATTGCTCAGTTTGTAAAAATTGTTGGAGACAAAGGTTTCTGATGTAAGTTCAATCTTTATATTAATACTTGTGTTCCTTAAAAGTATAACCGTTATCATCTTGCAACACCCTCTCATTAAAAATGAAACTATCCAAATCATTCAAAAGGAAATGCAAAAATGTAAATCTTAATTATCTGGTGTTGCTTATCTGCCAAATTCTTATTTCTTATGAGTGTCGTCACCTCAACTAAATAATGGACCATTCCATTTTTATTATAAAGAAAGAGAGGGAATAAAAAGGACATGCTACACAGAAAAAATACAAAAAGAAAGAAAGGGAAAGATAGAGAGAGGGAATGAGCATGTGGAAGCAATAACGCTAATCTGTTTAAAATTGAAGGAAAAATAAAGAAAGAAAAAAAAGTGAAAGAAAGATTTTGATAGACATGGAAATTACACACTTACACACACATCCATAAATAAACAAACAGACCACCAATAAAAAAGGGGGGTAGGCCAAATTCTGGAATGATAATTAGACACACTTAAAATAAAAAGAGAATCAGATGGTCCTATTAATAAACAACAAAATTTATGCGTAGGGGGTGAGCCAGACCTGGAATGATAATCAGAAACTGTTGAACAGGCACAAACACATAAGCACACATACACTCACACACAGACAGACAGAAAGTTTGGAAGGCATGAGACAGAACCAAATGGACAGCCACTAGCAATAACTCCAGTTTCGGAGATCTTCTGTAGATGAGATTTTTATCCCGAAATATTAAGAATAAATCACAGGTTAACAAACAACACCACAGTTACCTTCTTTTTCTTTACACTTGCATTCTGATAGCCTTCAAAACCAACCGCCAAACCAATATAAACACAATGCTTCAAGCAAATTATAAAACCCTTATATATATATATATATATTATAGATGATATGGGTGCTATGTTTATAAGTAAACAGTGCTCAATATCATTGATAGAGTATTTATATTTAAGTTAAGGTAGGATGGATATGGAGTCAACGGCACCTGGTTACTGACATTTTCTCACCTATGCGATCTTCAAACCAATATATATATATATATATATATATATATATTGTGTGTGTGTGTTTTTTTGTATTGGAAGTATACAAGTGACCCCTAAAACCCCACATGAAGACACTCTTGTTTGCTGCAGATTATCCAGCAAATGCAGGGATCAGAGGACCAAAAGTAACTGCCATTTTCCAGTGCAGGTACATCTTGGAATTTTCACTGGAACCCCTTTCGTTGAGTTGCGGCCTTAATACCACTGGTGCCCGGACCTGACAGTACCTGCCATGCTGAGGAGGGGTTGGACCTTAAAGTGGTATTCAGAATAGATTTCTCCTTTACCATTTTGGGGTCCTATTTATGGGTTAAATTAGAAAAAAGGAGTTAAAAAAATTGAGTTTGAAAAAAAAACGTTGAATACCTATCAGGAATGTATAAAACAAAACATCTTTGGCATAAAATAACCCAACAAGGTTTGACATGCTGTAAAATCCAACCAACCAATGAAACATTTTTTTATCCCTTTTTTATCATTAGAAAATTACATTTCAAGATGGAATTGATTCTTTAGTATTCCTCCTGTCTATTTTTCAAAGACTGATTTTAATTGAGTTTTTTTTTTTTTTTTTAAATTGGACACTTTCATTTAAAGAACCATGATGTATATATTATAGAGAGAGAGAGAGACAGACAGAGAGACAGACAGAGACAGAGAGAGAAAGAGAAAGAAAGAAAGATATATATATATATATATATATATATATATAGATACATAGATAGATTGTTAGATAGATGTGCACACATACACTTATTTTTTTGTTTTTGATGGTTAGCCTGACTGAAATTTTTACATATTATATATTGCATAATTATCTTGTCACTTGTCTGCGATAAAAGCAGTAGGTATATTTATCTACTATAAATGTCTTGTTTTCTTTCAGCTAGAAATCAAAATAATTCCCCATTCATGTTTTTGGGGGTTTTGTTTTTTGTTGTTTTTTTGTTTTGTTCTTGTTTTTTTTTCTAACTCAATTCTAGACAGAATTACATATCTTCACAAATTGTAGTTTCTGAGTTTTTGTCTAGAGCTAATTGGACACGTGGGTATCTGAGACTTTTAGAAATATGTAAATTATGTCTTCTTGACAGGAATCAAGTCACACTACTTCTGACCCATGACATGCAACACTCTACTTTGGCACTTACTTGGGCTAATCAGGTTGTTGGAGAGCACCCTCCAATCAATTGGCTGGTAACATCAAGTCCTAGCACCTGTATGATTGTCCTGACCATATTGCTCTTACGGTAAACCCATAACCATTTTTATCATATATGTGCATGAAGGCGGTGACTGAGGGTCTTAATGTCCTGGGTATAACATTAAACAGCATCTAGTGGTGAAGTTTCAATTTTGAGGAGTGTGGAATATTTTTTTAAAATTTAACCAACCCCTCCACCATGAACAGGATGTGACACAAGGTCAATTCATAATCAGAGTTTGAATTTAATTTTTTTCTTCTAGTTTAGTTGTCTAGAATCCAGTCTGCCCTATTATTTACCCATAGCTGGGGGTGATGTGTGGGCAAATGGATTTGTGCCTTTTTCAAGAGCACAATATTTGATAATGCTAACATTTATTTGCAGGACCATTGTTATTTATTCATTATCGGCATTGCAGTCTCGGAAGACTAGATCATTTTTGTGCCCCTGAAGTTACAGCGCCTTCTGTAACTTTGAAGTCCAGTGTTCGAAAAACAGCCCCGACCACAAATGTTGCATGTGAAGGCTGTCCCTGAAGATGTTGATGTGCCAGTGCTTTGTTGCTGTCACTTTCTTCTGGACCTCTTGGTTTCATTGTATTGCACCAGGGTGACGTCAGACATGAATAGTATCTAAAACATTTATTTGTAAGAACATTATTATTTATAATAGAAATAAGAACCAGCATTTAGAACTGAAATTGTTTTTCCCAAATTTTCTCTACCAACTGAGCTAAACAGGTCCCTCTATTTTTATAGAGCCCAGAAACATTGGTAATTTTGCTATGCAGAACATGGATCATTTGTATAAGCAAATTCTAGGCACTGCTCAGCCCACCATCACGAACATATTTTTTCATGAGTGGACATTTTGGGGCTTACGCCTGCCATCATCTCCTGCATGCACAACACACCAAGCATTCCCTTTTTGATTGACGGGCATAAGCAGCCTCATAAAAGGGGGCTGCTAGTTCATCCTGCCTTTAAATTCTGGTATACAAAAAAAAAAAAAAAAAATTTTAAATTCCTTAGGTTATTTTATATTTTCCTTTGTATGACCTTTGCATGACCATTGCATGACGTTTGCTATTAATTTTATATAGGGTCATACCAGACTGGAAAATTACTAGCAACAATAATGTTCAGTTAAATACTAAATAATAAAACAGGGGAAGTAACTCTCAATTACTTATTACAAATACACTTAAGAAAAAGATTACCTAATCAATTTGTACTCATCAAAATGGAAACAATTCAATTGGGAAAAGTTGAATTGATTTTGCAATGATTCAGGATCGATTTAGATTATCCAGAATTGGAACAGTTATTCGTCAGTCACATTACTGGCACCCCGTTTAGTGTTTGCTCTTCCAAATTTTAACCTTTATGGAACAATCAGACCCAAAACAAACTCCACGAAATACAAGAAGTTATTGGAGAGTGACCAACAGGCCAAAGAAGATTTAGAAGAGAAGAAGTAATACTCGCCAGATTGCATATTGGGCACACCTACATTACCCATTCGTACCTGTTAAAAGGGGAGGATGCCCCAGTGTGCCCAACATGCAAAGTACAACTTACAACCAAGCATATAAACCTAAGAGACATATTTAAGAATACAAAACCTGAAAACATTTTAAATTTTTCTTAAAAAAGCAACCTTTTCAATAAGATATAACAGAACATAACCGAATATCTCCATAGAACCACTACTTTAAAGACTGAAATCTAAAATAACCTTTTATGGCATTAAATAACCCACAGAGGTTGATATGCCGTTAAACAAAACTCAAACTCAAACTTATTTCTTTTTCTTCTCTTCCTCCTTTCAATCCCTGTAGACCACAATAATTACACTATTTAAATAATCGAGAATTGTAACAGTTAAAATGAAGAGCAAAAAATTCTGTCAAATCATCAAGTTGTGTTGACAGCATGGATTTCCATGAATCTCTCCCACCACCCATCCTATCAGTCATAAGTGAAGAGAAATGCAAACTCTAATCACACATTTCACACAAATAATAACAGTGATGCTAAGTACACTTTCAAAAGTATCAATCAGCAATCTTACTTATTGCCTCTCTATTTTGTTTTTTCAGTAATTGTGTAGTTTGTTTTGTTTTGTTTTTACCAAAATGTATGAGATATTCATACTTAACGGATACTAGATGCTGCATAGGCGACCACTCGAGAATGATGAGTGATAGGGACGGATGGAGAGAGATTGTCATGGATATCAGTGCTAACAGTGCGTCGTGATATACATATATATATATATATATATATATGATAAGTTGTAAACAAGGTTTGTTTAGAATGGCTTTTTGCCGATAATTTTTGGGAGAATAAGTGCTTAATTGGAGTCGTACCTAATTTTGAAAATTAATTAATTAATAATGAATTAGGCGGGAATACCTATTAAATGTATGGCTAAACAAATCGAGAAAATTTCTTATATAAGTATAAATAATGCTCTGTATATAATAAGTTCATTAATTATCTTACATTGAGCACGAACAAAACATAATAAAATAAATAGATTAACAAATCACAAAATTAATTCACTTTAAACATGTAGATAAATACACAACATAAACCTGAAAGCCATTCCCAGAATACCCAAACAAAAATTCTGGCTTCAACATTAAATAATCCAACAAGGATTAATATGTTGTAAAACCAACCAATCAATGAACTACAAAAGGTTGTGTCATTCTTTTGTCACTTTCAGTACAAAGTCTTTCATCTGCATTAAATCATTGTAATAAGTAATTGGGAGTTACCTCCCCTATTTTATGATTACCTCCCCTTTGGAGTTTAGCTCAATCGGTAGAGTGTTTGCTTGGGAATCTTAAGATTCCTGGTTCGTTACCAGCCCTCGCCAACTCATCATATCAGTAGCACAGAGATCTGTGCGGTAAAGTGAGGAGCTGTGGTAGGAGTGGCACTCCGTCTCAGATGCTATAAAGAAATTTAAAAAAACAATCTCCTTGTCATAGCGCTAGTGAAAGTGAATAAATAGACTCCCTCACTGTCTGGCTGATACCGACTTTACTCTTTACTTACTAGTGAATACTAGACTATATAAACTCTCAATAAGTGTACCAATTATTCTAAGTAGAATAAAGCTTTCCAAAGACTATCACTGTTATCGTTTGTTATTACAATCATTCTTAGTTACTTGAAAGGACTAACAGGACTAAAGGATAAAGTAATGATTAAGCAATGTTATTTAAATGCTTAATTTTGTGATCTTATCAAGAAAGAAACAGCTGAAAGATGAGAAAATTAAAAAGACTTTTAAGAAAAGATAAGAAAAAACAGTTAATCAATGGCACCATTACTAAATGGCTTTTCTCTTGGGAAAGATGAAGTGAAGAAACAAAATTCACATTGGGAAAACGAATCAAACACAAAACTTTCTTTAACTGACTTTAATGGAAAAGCTATTAGCTATTATTTATTCCAATTATTCCAATGTTGTTCTATTTGATTGGCCAAAAGAAAAGGAAAAACAAAAAAACTATTGTCCTTTATTCAATTGTTAAGTATTCATAGATGTCATAATAGATTTGATCTTCATTTAATCTGAATGAAAATCTGTTACTTTCTAAGTTTTGGTCTTAAAAACACATGGCTGGAGATGAAACTATATATATATATATATATATATATATATATATATATAATGGCAAGCTAGTGTAACAGTTAGAGACTTCGCCTGTCAGCTTGACAGTCGAGGTTTCGAGTCACACACGGAGCAGTCTCCCATGTCTATAACCTTGCTGATTAGACCTAATAGGTCGAAATGTACATTCAGGGATTGACATTTTCTCGATTTGTTTAGCCTTACATTTGAACATATATGCCCGCCTAAATTCATTAATTATTAACTAATTAATTTTCAAAATTAGGTATGACTTCAATTAAGCACATATCCCCCCAAATTGTCGGCTTAAAGCCATATAAAAATAAACACATTTGTTTGTTTACTTAACCTCATATATATATATATATATATATAAGAACTCAATGATTTTTTTTTAAAGATGAGAGAGACATTCTTTTCTGGGGCGAGGGAATTCATTAAAAAAAAGATCAAAACATTCTACGTTGTCTTTGACCAAATATCAACAAACATGTATTACTGAAAAACTGCTGTCTAAATATATATATATATACTAAGCCCGGGTAGAGGAGATAAAGACATGGTTTACTAATCATTTGCACATCTATTACTACTGAATAGCGAGTTCGACCCTCGCAGGATGACCCATAAAAATCACCACGTAAAAAAGATCTTAATTTAATCCGGCCTGGTGGAAGGTCAGGGAATTTTCTTTTCGCCAGATTTGAGGGAATGACATCACATAATGCTATAGTAAGAAAATTTAATTCAATGATTAACTATATTTTTTTAAAATAAAGTATAAAAATTTCAAATTAATATTTTTTTTAAATAAATAAATCAAGTAATCAAATTAATGTAAAACGATAAATAATCTTTAAAAAAAAATTATTAATTCATCGAATGTCAAATTATTATAGTATAATATACTATAAATTTGATAACAATTTGATGAAAATAATATACTATACTAAGTAAAGTATAGTACTGTGCAATTCCCGGAGGCCCCGGTGTGTGCCGCGCTTTACATCGATCGGCCCGACTTCAGGGTAGAGTTTGATCGACGCCAGAAGATCTGGACTGCCTCGTGGAAATGGACGGATAAGGAGGCGCTACGGAATAGCGTCGCAGAGTACCCCGTATCCGCGAAAGTTAGGATCGCATACGAACAGGAGCTTGACGCCTGGATCGAAGATGGCTGGTTGACCCCGTTGCCCATCCAAAAGCTTGGGCCTCCTAAAGGTCCGATCCCTTTAATGGCAATAGTACAGCAGAACAAGTCAAAGGTGCGACCAGTTCTGGATTACCGTGAGCTCAACAAATACATTGAGGCTTACACCGCTGATGCCGATGTGTGTGCAAGCAAGTTGCGATTATTCAATTGCTGAAGATATACGAGTTGGTGATTTTACGACGACGACGACATTGTTGACCCCCTCCCTTCAACAAGTCGAATTTATTTTTCCCCTCTATTTTATTTTATTTTTCATTCTAGAAGTACATTATTTTTTAAATTGAAAAGTGCACTGACTTGAAAACATTACGAAAAGAAAAGAAAACTAAATGAAAAAAAAATGATCCATACTTTTTTAAAAAGAATTTTTAATGTGCTTAAAAGTTAAATATCAAATTACAGTTCTGATTTTGGTACAAATACAGAATAACGTGCAATAGATAATATCATTAGAATCGTATTTTACGAATAAATAACATTAGATTACGGAAACACCCGAAGGAGCCTAAAAGTTTTTAAAAAAAGGTTTTGTTGAACGACGGAATATCGACCATACATAACTATATAAATTTTAATTTTTAAAAAAAAATAGTGCTCAGGCATGAAACCTCTGTAGATAGATAGATGTTTATTTCATGAATAGTTTCTTACAAAAAAGATTTTAGTTATACTGATTATTCTAAAATGAAAGTATTAATTAAAAAATGTTGAGTTATCGTTAAATGTTTTCGTTTGATTTGTTATTTAATTCGCTGTAAAAAAAATAATTCAATGTATGAAAACACATACAAATTACATATTTTAAAAGATTATTTAATTTTATTTCTAAAAATATTTTTAATAAACAGAAATATGCGGTAAATAAGATTTGATTTTACGTTAAAATTTAGTATGAAAAAATAATACTACGAAGGCTGTCCGAAGTAAAAAAAAAAAAAATTTTTTAACTCGCTGTAAAAGATAATTCAATGGATGAAAACACATACAAATTACATATTTAGAAAGATTATTTTATTTTATTTTCAACCATATAAATATTTTTAAGATTGATAAAAATAGGGGATAAATTCCGAGCTGAACGGCTTGGACTGCGAAATTTATTCACTAAAATTAAACTTCACTACTGGTATCACTGTAACAAAAAGCAGGCAGTGAACAATATTTTATTATCAGCAGGAGCTGGTATACGCAAATTGGGTGATTTTGGTTTAATTGATTATATCCCTTAATTAGAAAAATCACTAACCAAATTTGGCGTGTTTCTTAGTTAGAAGGATATCATGGTGTATGCAAGATTTCGAATCGGAGTGACCTCCCGTTTTGGAGTTATACGTCGACACGTACATGCCAAACTTCCTTTTATATATATATAGATATATATGAGGAAATCACAGATTGGGTAAAATCCAACAAAATGTGATTAAAAGTTGTGGATAAAACAGAGCTCTAGCAGGTGTTGGGAGCATATATTTAGTCATCCACAAACACAGACCTGTATTACTTTAGGTAGATTCAACTATATAATTATTCTGACCAATCAAAACTTTGTATGGAAAATATTTCTTAACCAATCAGTTTTTGCTGATCCATTTCCTCCTGGGATCCTCTCTATAATCATTTTTTTTAAAACCCATTCCAAACTGAAAATCCCCCCCCCCCACATCTTCACCGGAAGTCATCTGCAATTCTTTTCATCCCACCAATACAATCCTAAATCATTTAGATGTATTATCATAACACTTTCAGACTAATACTCTCGGAAAAGGTATATTCTTATCTAATACTAATAGCTTTAAACATATCTATTTGATCCATAAGTCAAACCCTAACAGGTAATACCACTCCAGGTCCGAATTGTAGAAAATAATATTACCATTAAACAGTTACCTCCCTTTGACCATTGCCAAACACGGGGCCATGGGTCCTTTAGCCATCACCTGATGAGAAATCTCGTGCGATTGGCTAAGGGCCTTTGTAAGCGACCAATCAGAGCACACGTTACTAGGCTTAGTTTGGCCGCCAAATTTCGAGGGTTGATTCCATCAATCTTCCTCTTCCGCTGCGCGACATGTTCTTTTCCACAGCAATAGACGTCGAAGAACGACGGGCCTTTGAAACAGCTCACTGGGACAGATAAATCACGCAAGCATTATTTTGCAACCCAAACCATACCATTACACCCTACACTATTCAATTGTAACACATTTGTAAACACACACATTTGTATCACAAGTTACATATTGTATTGTATATTGTATGTTACATGTTCTTGTTGTCTGATAAATGAATTTCGTTTTATAAGATTTGTTGTGTTCGTTACCTGTTATCTTTACCTTTATCATGTCTTGGTATTAGCACTTCTTTTTCTATAGAGTGGATTAAAGAGTTTATGGCAATGAAGGGGAACACCATACTACCTAGGTCTCCAAAATAGAGGCCTCGCCATCAGGTATAAACCTCGCATTCACCAAGTATTGATTTTCTTCTTTAAGGATGGTCCCATTCTCCCCAGATCTCTATAATAGGGGCCTCACCATCAGGTATAAACCTCGCATCCGCCAACTAATATCAGTTATAAACTTATTTGGAGCTTCTTTTTTTTAGGGATGGGGGTTACTTTGTTTTCTTTTCTATCAACTTTTTACAAAAAATAATCTTCATCTCCATATTGGAAACTTTAAAACTTTTGCACCTGTAATGATGCACTTGCTGTGGTTTATAAAATAACCTTCCAAAAGCAAATTCAGGTTATTAGTTCACTTCTTGTGATGGTCTTACATTGGAGTCTGAATGACAGCAAGTTGTCAAAACCATCCTTGTAGAAGAAACGTTGTGACATTATTTAACCGATAGCTGGAGAGATGAAGGAGTTCATACCTTTCCAAAGTGTATTAGTCAGAAAGTGATTGTTATAGCACAACTGACATTTGAACTCACTTATTACGATGTCACAGTCCAGCACATTAGCAACTGCACCCTATACCACTTTAGGTCTCCTGGCAAAAAGATATTAAATAAAACAAAATTGCACTGAATAACCCATGATGTTTGATATACCATTAAACAAAGAAACCAAGTCTAAGCCTAGTTTAAATTGGTACAAGGCCAGAAGTATGGAGCACCTAATAAATATCAAATTTACACATGGTTTTACTAGCTTAGCTCTCTGTTACACTATGTTAGGTTGGTTGGTTGGTTGGTTGGTTATTTTGTTTATGGCATATCAACCCTTTTCAGATCATTTAATGTTGAATCAAGCGATATTTGATAAACAAAGGATTCAGGTTACTTAAAATACCTGTTCTTGCTTACGTGGTTACCCAATTAAATAGTGAATAGTCTTATTGTTGCTTAAATTCAGTGATCTAATGAGAACGGATGACCACTATAGATGCCCTGGAAAAAAGATTATAAAACAAAATTCAATAATTTTGATATTTCAGGCTGTTGTCCTCGTCTTTATTGTATATAAATACAACATTCAGGGCAACAATAACTTCCGGCTCTGTTCAGGTATTTTTTTAAATTAAATGTTCAGATGATTACCATGAATTCAAACTCGGTTTCAGAACTCGAATTGTGACCATTCACCCAAGGGCGCTACAAGTAGCATAAATGCCAACAGACTAATTGAAAAGAAATGCGATTAGATATAAGAAAAACCCACCTGAACAGAGCCTGAGGTTACTGTGGCCTGAATGATGTGTTTATACACAATAAAGATGAGGATAACAGCCCGAAATCAAAATTATTCATATCAAGTATCATCTCATATATATATATATATATATATATATATATATATTTACCAACCCTTCCTCACTAGCGGATTTTAACACGTTTGAATTCAGTTTTCTTTTTCCTAGACTGGTTACCTAGCCATGGTTAAAGTGCCCAGTCTGCCCTACTATTTACCCATAGCTGGATGGTGAGTAGTAGTTGGATTCATTCCTTTTCCAAGGGTATTATATCTATGTGAAATGCAAACAGCCTCATCCATGATTTGAACTCGAGTCGACGAGTCTATTTCCTACGATTCTAACCATTACACCACGCACCTCCTATAAGAATAAAACAAAATTGTATTAATAACAATTTTAAAAAGTGACTTTTTTTAATCTGCTGCGTACGTTGTCAGCCGCCAGAGAAGGTTGGAACGAGAGAAGAGCAAAGTTTATTGAATCTCATTAATGCTACACAAAAGACTTTTCTTTTTTTTTTCTTTTCTTTTTTTCTTTTTTTTTTTAACTGTTTATCATGTAAATCATATCTTTTCCAGATGGTTGACATGTCTGACTGCAAAAAACAAACTCACATGAAACAAAAAGAAATTGTAGAAGACAATTTATAGATAAGATGCAAATAGGCCTTTGTTTAAAAAATGCTAGCTTAACAAAAAAATATAATGACCGAAAAGTACATAGAAACACGTACCTACCTTGCTGTAAATGTTTCAATATAGCTAATAAATGTCTTAAACAAGAAGATTAGTTCCAATTTCTCTGATAAAATAAAACAGGAATTCTACCAAGCTGTAGCTGAGTCAGTACTACTGTATGTCTGCACCACTTGGATTCCATCTGACAAACCATCTAAGTAAGACAAAGCAAGATATACTGGGCACTGCTGTATGTTTACACCATTTCGACTCTAATGAAACACGTGTAAAAAAATCCATATGGGAATTTCACAAGGATGCTGCAAACCAAATTGTTGCACCCTCATTTGTTGAGATCAACAGAAGAGTCCATCATATATCTTAGTCTGAAGATCACATAGGTGAGAAAATGTCAGTAACCAGGTGCTGTTGATTCCATATCCATGCTATCAGTGGTACCTGTATATACCTGTTTAATTTGTTCCACTCATAACTCAATTTTACCCATTGAAATGAACTGAAATGACACTAATTCATTCTAGTGCCCGAAATATAACAAAAAAAAAACTCATTTTTTGTTATGGTTTTTAAACAAGAAAAATACCATTGCATTGTATAAAATCATAATAAAATAGAAGCTAGAGATCCTAGTCTGTTTTACTATCTTATTTAAATAGAGTCTATTGATTAGTCCAAAGTTTTCGTCCCAAGTACTTTCAGCACTTTGAAGTGCCATTATCAGGGGTAAATGTAATTGAGTTGTTACCGATATTAAGGAGATGGCTAGAAAACAAAAAATGATCACAAAGAAACTTGTCAGACATGACATGTCCATCTTGTTCAACACAGTAGGCATAAAAGAAAAAAATCAGTTTAGCTCAATTGGTAGAGTGTTTGGCTGGGAATCCTAAGGTTCCTGGTTTGATACCGACCCTCGCCAACTCAGCGTATGAGTATCACAGGGATCTGTGCAGTAAAAGTGAGGAGCTGATGATAGGAGTGGCGCTCCACCTCAGATGCTAAAATAATCTCCTTGTCTAGCGCTAGTGAAAAGAGGATAGACCCCCTCGCTGTTTGGCTGATACCGACATTAAGCCGCCCCGACGACTTTACTTAACTTATATATATATATATATATATATATATATATATATATAAAGATTATTATTAAATTTGATCTAAAAAGACATTTTTTTTAAATGACCCCAAGTTATTTCAAAGTTTTTTGTAACATCTGTCTCTCTGAATCTTTTTAAATGGAACTAATTTCTTAATATTCATTAAACCATTAGGGATTTAAATTACGATAGAAACTATGAATTTATCTTCTGTACAAATGAGAGAATAAAGAGATTTTTGTTTGATTTCTGAAATGAAAAATAGAAAAAGAAATCTATTAATCTTGAAGTGACCTTATTATTTAAAACTTTGGAAGTTAGATAACAGTCAAGGGTGTTTTACATGGATGATGTTATATTGTATGAACCTCTTTAAGCGCCATCTGTTGACCAATGTTGGCATTTCAATTGAATACCTGTCTAAGGTTTTCAAAGGTAATTGTCTGGATGTTAAATTCTATCACTTTCTGTCTATTCATCCTCTTTCTTTTTTTCTTTCTTTCTCTTTTTTTTTTTTTTTTTTATTCAATCATTCTCAATGAATAGAGAAACATTTAAATTGAATTCAGATTGAAGAAATCAGAACAGAGGAAATTTCATTACTTTTTTTTTTACTTCTTTCTGTTATATCACTGGCTTCTTTTATTAATATTTAAACTGCATTTAATGGTGAAGTTCCAATTTGGAACTTTGGGGAGTGTAAAGTACCCCATTCATTGCCATTACTCCCAGGTCCACTATAACCAGGAGTGGTGATACATGTTAGGGTCCCATCTATGGGTTAAATAGAAGAAAGTGAGTTAAAAACAAAATGTTTTTAAAAAATTGAGTTTAAAAAAAATGAGTACCCATCAAGAATGAATTTTAAAAAGGCAGCATAAAATAACCCAACAAGTGTTGATTTGCCGTGAAATCCAACCAACGAACAACCAACCACATATTTCATAAACTTATACTGGCACAAGGTCGATGATTTGGAGCACCCAATGATAATAGATCTGAATGAAATGACTACTGTACAATGAGGCCTTCAATTTAAATATTAATAAAAGAAGCCAGTGATATAACAGAATAGTGAAGAAAGTACTATTCAACATATTCCATTAACTTAGATTGGCACAAGGTCGATGGTTTGGAGCCCCCAACAATAATAGATCTGAATGAAATGACTACTCCACAATGAGGTCTTCAATTCTGAATGAATTGAGAAACTTTTAAGTTTAATTTGATTTTTTAAAAATCGGACCAGAGGAAATGTCTTTCCTTCTTTCACTATTCTGGTTTCTTTTATCAATATTTAAATGGAAGAGCTCATTGAGGAGAAGTCATGTAATTCTGATCTATTATCACTGGGAGCTCCAGATCATGACCTTATACCAGACTAAGTTAATGGAATATGTTGAATAATATTTCTTTCACTATTCTGTTATATCATTCACTTCTTTTATTGATATTTAAATTGAAGGTCTTGGTTATTTTCAAACTCAGTTGTTTTAAACACATTTTCCCTATCTAACCCATAACAAGTACTGCCACTCCGGTTCAAAGTAGACCTAGGAGTAATGACGATGAAGGGGTACTCCACCCTCCCTTGAGCTCCAGAATTGAAATCTCACCATTAGATGCAATTTAACGTCATACTCAAGACAAGTGAACTTTGAAATATCCCATCATACAGGTAAAGAATGCCAAGACAATTTGGTACAGCCGTGTGGGAAATTTTGTTGGCAAAGAGTTAAACAACAATGTGTCCAGTTTTGTTCAATTACAACTAGAAATTGGTATTTGTGGTTTCACAAAACTACAAACATACAACAATAACCTTCATACATCAAAACCATAGTTAACACAACGCTATAACTTCAAATATACAATACTAGATTAGATTACTTACATTAATGGTATAATTTTTCCCAAGTCAGACAGAGGAAAATATCATGATATTGCATGATATCGTTTTGCATATTTAGGCTTCTGTTTTAGCAATGCAAATTACAAGATAATTCCAAATTTCATCCATCAACATTTGGTTATTCCATGATATTTCCCTTTGCATGGCTTTTTAGAGCTCGACTTTCATTGGATGAGAAAACCATATGATAAAAGGATTCGAGAAAGTTTAGAAATAATTTCAGTCAGTAAAGAATTACTATAAAATCTTTCACAGAACTACGAACATACTACGATAACCTTCACACATCAAAACCATAGCTCACACACGGCTATAGCTTCAAATATACAACACTAAATCATGTTAAACTTGGATTTAATTTAGCTAAAGAGCATTTGGCCATTTACTTATACCATCTAATCAATATGACAGCCAAGTCGTTTCTAGGGAAAAGTAAATTACCAAAAATGGTATATCACTTGATCCTGATGGAATGACACGACAAGAAATTCTCTCAGTTCACAGAGTTCAACAGTGATTACCAAAATATCCAGCCATTTTTGACAGAATGAAGAATCACCTTTGATTCAGAAATATTATCCATCCAAAACAAAATTCAATAAAATCCACTTATCTCCTTTTCTTCTTCTTCTTCTTATCGAAATGCATTGGCGGGAAAACGAGATTTCTCAATAGGAAAATGTGAAACAGATAAATGAGCTGGAACATGTTAAGGCAACATGCTACGACAAAAACAAACAGATACGGGTGGTGGCACCTCACTTCTGGTTGGTTTGGTTTGGTTTGGTTTGGTTTGGTGGTTAGATCTTACGTCATGTCAACCGGTCAAGGGTTATTTTAGACCAAAGATGTTTTTTGTTTCTTTGTTTAATGCCATATCAACCTTTAGTTGAGTTATTTTATGTTAAAGCCATCCTTGTAGAAGAACAGTAGTGGTACTATTTAACCCATAGCTGGTGGTATGAGGGAGTTCATACCTTTCCCAAGGGTATTAGTCCGAAAGTGAATGTAATAGCGCAACTGGATTTCAGACTCGCTTATTATGATGTCACAGTTGTGTATGTTAGCCACTGCGCCACGAGGACCACCCCATTTCCGGAGGATGACGTTCACTTTTGGACTACTACCCACGGAAAAGATATGACCCCCCCTCATTTATGGGTCAAATTTTACTGTTCTTCTACAATCATGGTTTTGGCATTAAATAACCCATGAATGTCATTAAAGAAAGAAAGAAATCATTGGGGTTTCCCGCTATGGTGTAATGGTTTGCAAGCTAGTCCTGCAGATCCATTAATACTGAATAACGCGTTCGATCACCACCCGCGGCGACCGGGTTGGGTAAATACCTACTTTTGGTCACCTTATCTCTTCCAGATCGCCGGCTTCAGCCTACCCATCCTAATAATCAATCCTCAACTTCACAAAAGATAACATGTCTACCCCCCCCCCCAAAGAAACCAAAAATGGTTTCTAGGCATAAGAAGAAAAAAAAACATCCAAAATCTTTTTTCCTTTACAACCCAACATAACCATCCATTGAAATAAGAAAATACATTTAAAAGAAAAGCAGAGTAACAGTCATTATGTTTCCTTGAAAAGGTAGAGTCCAATTAACCTGTCTCTTTGAAAAGAGTTGGAACACTCTTAAAGTCAATTAGTGTCAAATAAAGCCTTACGGTGAACATTTTGGCCCGAAAATATCAAAGGGATTTTTATTCAGACCCCACTCAGCTTTTAACCACCCCACAGTACTGGTCATGAGCTCTTGAAGCAAATAACACAAATGTCTACATAGATCACAAAACCGAAACTAAAATAGGTGTTAGAAAAAGTCAATATTGGCACAAAGCCCCATTTCCACTATAATCTACCAAGATCAAACTTGCATTCAGTTGTTTTATAAAAGCGTAACACTGTGTCAATATTTCGTTACAGCCAACCAAGACTCACCGGCTCGACGATATATCTCCCCTCCATTTTGTGATTGTTTCTAAAAGGAGATCTATCGATCATCGGCTTGGAATTTTCCAAGGTGGAGAAGTTAGGTTATTGCATACATTTACAAGCGATTAGCATGTTTGCAAAAAATAAAATAAACAATTTTCTGATCAAGTCTCCAATAGGCACCCCAAATCATAAAGTTAATGAAAGATACGTCACCGGTAATTTCCGCTTTCAAATAATTGTAAATAAGCCAACAGACGATTTTTGCACTTATCTTGTATCTGAAAGAAACAAATTTTACAAATTGTGTGATACTATTTCTGAACAACATTTTATTTGAATAAACATAAAAAATATTTTGTAAATAAAAACTGTATTCATATTTAAACAAACATATCTACATTTCTCTTCTGATTAAGTAAAAACTATTTTAGTATAAAAACGTCTTCCGTTTTTTTTATTCATCGTAAGTGTTGAAAAATATTCATAAACTTCTGATTAAAAAAGTATTTATTTAAAAAAAGATTTTGCAATTGAATTTTAATTTGATTGCGCGTACCAACCATGTGATCAAATTAAAAATTGTTGGAAAAATTACAGTCGAATTATTTTCCCCTGTCGCCACAGGGTGAATCGCCAATATACGATATTGGTGCCAAATTTAAACCCCATGACAAAAGGCAAGGGATTGTCAACCAAGCGAGTCGCTTTAACAAGCGCTCCCTTCACCTTTTACTTATCGTATGAGCTTTCACCAGACGAGACGCGATTTTCAACATCCAGCGCAACCCTTCACCTTTACCTCACCCTCAGCAAGATAAGTCTCGCCTCAAATGCCACTAACTTTGCAACCCCCTTTTTGTACTTTGTTGTTTTAATTTTCAGCTGTTGTTTTCGTCTTCTTTCATCCGAAATTATTTGCTTGCCACCGGAAGATTTTCATTATTCCTCTTAAAATTGATATTTTGTAAAATAAACAGAAAATAATTTATTTATTAAAAAGGGAACAACAACAATATCAATTTATTGTTAGTGCCTAATTAATTTTTCTTATTAAAATCAAAAACTTGTACTAATGCAGAATATTGCGCAAGAGATAATATCACTAGATTACATATAAAAACCATAACATTTCATTACATTTCACGGAAATATCCGAAACCTTTGAAACGCTTGGATTAGCGTTAGGGTAAGGGTCAGGGTTAGTTTTAGGTTTAGTGTTAGGGTCAGGGTTTGGGTTTGGGTTAGGCTATTTGGAGAGTTTCCGTAATTTAATACTATTCATACGTAAAATGCGATTCTAATGATATTAACTCTCGCTCGCTATTTTGCATTTCTACCTAAAACTACCTTAATATAAAAACATTATTTACGGCATATCAACCTCAGTGGGCCACCCAATGCCGACAAAGTTGTGAATAAATTCATTTTGTTTATAAACTCATGTTTTTATATTTAACCCATAGATGGGACCTAACAGGTACTACCACTCCGTGTCAGAGTAGCAATGGTGATGAAGGGGTGCTCCACATTCCAAACCTCCAAAACTGGAACCTCACCATCAGGGAGTTTAACGTCATTCCCAGGACATGTATGTTGTTTGTTCATAATAACATGAACTAAATATTTATTTAATTTATCGTAAGTTCATCATCTCCATAAACTTCTGATTAAAATCGTCTGTTGGTTTGTTGACAAATATTTGGAAGCGGAAGTTATCGGTGACGAGTTAAAATGTGAACCTTTCATTGACTTAATGATTCGGGGTGCTTAATGGAGACTTGATCCCAATTTTCAGCAATTGAAAGCAACACTTATGTTTTTTTTAAGTCTACTAGCATCTGAGGAAATCTCAAGCTTGCCCGTTGTAATTTTGTCCGGACTACGGGGGGGGGGTATCGAGACAGACAGTTCTTGAACTATTAGTGTTGTATTATCAGTGCTTTGATAAGGGCGGCCTAATGAAAAGTTATTGGGTGTGGCGAATGAATGGAAACGAGTATGTTTTACAGCGACGTCGATTGGTCGGACGAAATGAGCCAAGTGTAAGAACAAAAGTAATTGAAGAAATGGAACAGAAAACAACGATTGACAAGAAAAACGTCGAAGAGCGGGAAGAGGCGGTTAACGGAGAATAATGGCCGACTGAAGAAAGACCCAAAGTTGTGAATAAATCATGTATTGGCTATCTGCCTTTCACACTGTCCAAGTGATTGGTTCTGCTCTAAATCTTGCTTACTCAACTGAAGTTGAACTCACACAGATGGTAATGAACCACTGACGATCAGGAAGGAAAAGTCACTGTTTTTATTGTACGTAGATCCGTGGGTAGAGCGAATATTTATCAGTATCATTTGTCTTAAGTGAGATTATTTGCTTTAAACAAATTGATGCATTTGAAAGAGTTTTGAGTTTTCCATAAATATCAATGTAAGAAAAGTGAAATTGGGCGTGAATGAAGTAGTGGTAAATGTTAGAGTGTTTACTCTTTGAAGTGATTAGTCAAAAGTAAGAGTGGAAGAAGATGGTAGTATCGGCAATACTAACCAATTTTAAGAATTGGTCGTAGAAGGGTGTATGATCTTGTTGGTATTAAAGGCTGGTATCAGCTTGCATATTATTTACTAAGACGGAATGCATCGGAAAATGAAAATAGTTTGGTGAAGGACAACATAAAATGCACTAGGCACCACTGGATGTAGCTTAGTGTCCTACACAGTAGACTCTTTTTTGCAGGGGGGGGGGGTATCCCTCTACATGGTATGCAGCCGGCTTATTCTAGACATTACCGACAGGAACAATAGGTTTGGTTTTCATTTTTAATGGCCTATCAACCTTCATGGGTAATTTAATACAAAGACCATCATTATATAAGAGCGGTAGCGGTACTATTTAACCCATATATGGGGTGGGGTTTAAGGGTATTAATCCCAAAGCAAACTGGAGTTCGACCTCGTTTACACCAATTTCACAGTCCAACAGGTTAATCAATGCATCACATTGACTTCCACGACAGAGACAACAACAAAAGGAGAACAAGATAAAAAGAAGGCGTATGTGGTTTCACTAGGAGAATATCGCGAGGGAAATGAATTTAAAAAGTTTTACTAGTGAACTGTAAGAGATGCTCTGTGTGCGTTGTTCCGTTTCGTTATTAGGACGAAGACAAAACTACGTGGCTTCACTCACCAAAATGGCAGAGGGAGCATCGAATGGGGGTATATATATATATATATATATATATATATATATATATATATATATTTGACTCATGTGAGTTAAATACAGTAGCTACAAGTCTGTAAATTTGCGGAATTGTATTTGGTCTCTTACTGTGTGTCAAAAAGTTGTGTTCGTATACAAATCAAATAAATGAATAAAAATGCAGAAATTTAGCTGGTCTGAGAGGCACACACAAGCATCAAAAACAATTTAATGCCAAATGGACCCCAGCAAAAAAAGGTGTGTCCCAAACTGCATCTGGTGGCAAAGTCTCCAGTTCTTCTTGATCTTTGGAAGGTAAAACACTTTTGTTACCATGACTCCCAGATTTACTGATCCAATTTACTCTCTGATCTATTTCATCCATAGATCGATATGAGATAATGTTTAAAATGATTGTAAATTACATTTATACATTAGCTCTTAAAATATTGATATTTCAACTAAGTATGTATTTACCAAAACCCACCGCTACGAGTAGGATGTGATACAAGGTCAATTTCTAAGCGGAGTACTGTTGGTTTGAATTCCGAGTTTTCCTTCTCCTAAACTGGCTGCCTTACTAAGATTAAAGAGCCTAGCCTTTCTCATAGTAGGACTGAGGAAATGGATCCATGTGTTTACCAACCATATAGGTGCTAGGGCATGGCGTGACCAGTCGATTGATCAGAAAGGGCCTCTCCGACCGTCCAACTAGTCTAAGTAAGGGCCAAAGTGGGATAATAGCACGGGTTCCGAAAATTCCGACCCAGACGTCCAGAATCGCCACATAGAAGACGAAATCGACCACGACTCGAAAGAGACTCGTCTTACTTTAATGGAGGAATTATTATTGGTTGGTTTAAAAGATAGAGAAGTAATCAAATACCAACCAAAAAGAGACCCAGTCTCTACTGTATATTTAAAATTAATAACTTTTGTTCTTCTTTAAAGAAATACTTATATCTGTTAAAATATTTTAAACATATTTAAACCTGAAATTCCTATGAAATAGCAAAGGTGGTCACTACTAGAATAGACTCAGTCCTAATTATTTATTGATCAACCTCCACACATTAATTAAACATATGTTGTGTTTTTTTGTTTTTTTGCAAAAAAATGTAATATGTGAAAATAAACATCATCATCATCATCATTCTTCTTCAATCAATAATGTCACTGGCTTCTCATAATGAAGTCATCGCAGCTGACATTCATTTATATACAAACAAAAATACAATTATTCAGTTGTCTCATGCATTCCTTGTAACAAAAAATGTATTCTCGATTGCCAATGAACTACTGCTATAGTTTCCTCTAAATAAACATATCATTTTATAAATAGCCAATCAACAAGCTTTCTATATTTCATATGAACTGCGGTCTTGGATGAGAGGGGTCACTCCTACCAAATTTCCACGGTTATTTCAAGAACATAGGTTCAAGAAAGCAAGCAATCTTGCCAAGGACATAATTGAAAATTATATCTCCGACTTCGACAGTCTAGACAGACACACAGACACAATCCAGACGGTTTAGATAGATACAGTCTACACAAACAGACACACATACAGTCTAAACGGACACAAAGAGTATAGAGAGAAACAAACACATAGTATAGACAGATACACTTACAAACACACAGCATAGACAGACACATAAAAAACACACACAGCATAGGCAGACACGATACACAAAAACACACACAACATAGACAGACATACGCAAAAAACACGTACAGAATAGACCGACATACACACAAACGCACATAGTATAGACCGACATACACATAAAAACGCACACAGTATAGACAGACACATAGATACTATAAGCAGACACGCCGTCGAGACATACAGACCGACAGTCTAAGAAAGACACACAGACACGGACATATGGAGTGTTAAAAACTAAGTGTTACAGTGCCTAAGGCAGTTCAGTATTGTGTTCAGCGTTGTTCTTGCAACTTCAGAGGCGAATTTGTATAGCATCTTGTCGACCTTTCAACAACATCAATGTCATGAAGAAAGGAGATCTGTCCTATGGCCAATTGACAGTCTTCTATATGATCTTGTCCAGGCCTGTGACCAGATCCATTCACAGTTCCATAGTTATAGGACTAAAAATAAAGGATATATATATATAGGGTCATCCACAGACGTGTTTCGACTTATCAAGTCTCTTCAGTGTGGCTAGACATTTTGTAAGCTACCTACAGCCGGAATTGAAATCCGATCGGTTGGGTGTCAGTCCGGCACCTTAACCATAATGCTGTCTTCACTTACAGAATGGGAAGGGGATTTTAACTGTTTTAATACACACATCGCTTTGTGTGTAAAGGCCGTCACAGAGTGCTCCATTCCTTATATAGAAGAGCGTTGCGTTTACGCTTGAGTTGGCGGCCGTCAGCGAGATCCTCCCAGAGTGCTCAACCCTAGGGGATGGGGAGCATATATATATATATATTATATATATAGGGAGCATATATATATATATATATATATATATATATATGACAAATGTTACATATGGAAACAATAGATTATTGGGCGGGTTTCCGTGAGTAGAAGCCGACAGCAACAACAGCAGTTTGCTAATCACAGGACCCTTGTTGTTTATTTACTTTGGATTTCTTGGAGAGGTGGAATCTGCAAATTTCGAATAATTTGTCAAGGTCGTAGCAGAGATAAATTGTTTTTTTTGGGGGGGGGCAAAATTTAGAACTTTGCCTAAAGTTATCAAATGCTGCCAACATTGTTAGCAGTAAGTAGATTTAAAATTGCCAATCCCTCTAGATTGGAAGAAAACAGTAATCCTTTGAAATCATAGAGAACCGTCTGCGTTACAAATGAAAGAACTTTTCATATTTTTTTAATGTCTCCAGAGAAAATATAAATTCAATTATTACAACGATTGATATGTTTACTTAAGAGCTATTGCGAAATACTTCAATAGGAAAAAAATATAATATTCTTGATTTAAACCTCTCTCTCTCTCTCTCTCTCTCTCTCTCTCTCATTATTTTTCTTTCTTTCTTCCCTCTTTTCATTGTTCGATTGAAACAGAATGAAAAGGGTGTAAAAAAGAAAGCAAGAAAGAAAGAAAGAAAGAGGGAAAGAAAGAGAGAAAGATAATTCTGTGGCGTTGGAAGAGCAGCAGTTATCGAGTATCGTCCTGTATGCAAATCGCAGGGATTTATTTATTTTGTTTGTTGAGAGAGAGAGAGAGAAGAGAGAGAGAGAGAGAGAGAGAAAGAGAGGGAGAGAGAGAGAGAGAGAGGGAGAGGGGGGAAGTGTGTGAGAAAAATAAAATGTTAGAAAGACAAAGTGTATGTGACAGAGAAAAAGAGAAATTCTGAGAGATAGAAACAGAAAAAAGTATGAGGGAAAAACAAAAAATGTGTGTGTGTGTGTGTGTGTGTGTGTGTGTATGTGTGTGTAAGAAAGAAAGAAAGAAATAGAAAGTGTGAAAGAGAACGTGTGTGGGAGAAAAACAGAAAGAGGAAGTTTGTCTGTGAGATAGAGATAAAGAAAGAGAAAATATGAAAGACAAAGATTAAGAGAGGTAAAGAAAATCTGAAAGAAAGAGAAAACGCGCGCGCGAGAGAGAGAGAGAGAGAGAGAGAGAGAGAGTATGCGAGAAAGAGAGTGAAAAGCTGAAAGATAAAGTGTAACAGAGTGAAAAAAGAAAATGAGAGAGAGAGAAAATCCTTATTTAATGAGTTTACCAAGACATTTGTAATGTTTCATTTGTAATTTAAAGTTTGATTCCTTGTACTCTTCTGAGGTACACACTGAAGGGCACGTCGCCAAGGGCCGGGGTAACAGGGAGTGCTGATCTTCACCCACACACAAACCACCCTTGAAAATCACATACCCTTTCCGTAAATGTGAACTAATTTTGGGTTTCTAATTCTTAAAACATAAACTATCTTTGCTGGTGGGGGTGGTTCCCCGTGGCGTAGTGTCTAACATGCTATTGTGCTACCCTTGGGAAAGGTATTATCCCCGCATCATCATCATCATCATGTCGCGCTAGTAATACGGATATCCAGGACAATCTTTTGCCAACAATCCCTATCATTCATTGATCCCGGGAGGTCCTCTGCGCAGTATCCAGTGTCCACACAGAGCTGGTCAATATAGGTATTTACTGGCCGGCCCACACTGGCTTGCTCATGTGCTAAGTTCTATGGGAGAACGTCACATGAGTTCATCCTTATTTCTCCAGCATCGTCTTGTTCGTCTCAATCGGATGGTTTGTGTGATGGGGAGCAAGTGGCCGTACAGCTGCTTTTTTATATATATTTACCAACCACTCCACACGAGCAGGATGTGACACAAGGTCAATTTATTAAGCAGAGTTCAACAGGTTTGAATTCAGAGTTTTCCTTCTCCTAGACTTTTTACCTAGCCATGGTTTGCCTTACTATTTACCCTTAGCTGGAGGGAGAGTAGTTGGATACATACCTTTCCCAAGGGTATTAGTGCTATCTGAAATGCAAACACCCTCGTCTCGTGTCGACGACTCCATTTCCTACGACTAACAATTACACCACGCGCCTCCTGTTTTAGGTCATTTTAAGCGTTTAGTTCCGCTTAGAACCAAGGCTAAAGAGCCCAGTCTACCCTACTATTTATCCATAGCTGGAGAGAGAGAGTAGGATTCATACCTTTCCCAAGGGTATTAGCGCAAAGTGAAATGCAATTACCACATTCAGCTGCTTTTTTATAGATTGTTGTTTCCACGATTTGTTTAATATCGCTCGCTATTCACTGTTCTTGTGCAGCTCCCATCTAACTTATTCTCTTGGCGCTTCGTTAAGGTCCAAGTGGGGCAGCCATAAAGTAGCACCGATACAACTACGACCTGAAAGAAATGTCGCTTTAAATCCGATCTCACTGACAAGTTAAAAATTATTCCCCAGCTATGTGTTAAATAGTACCGCTATTGTTCTTTTACAAAGACAAATTTGGCATTAGATAACCCACGAAGGTTGATATGACATTAAACAAAGAAACCAAACCAGTTTACTCTTACACAGTTAAACACTTCCACATAGAATATGGAGCTTTTGCTCCCATCAGAAATCGTTTTTTAATCCAAATCTTATTATAATGGAGATTCAGTGTCTGTCTGTCTGTAACCGAAATTACGTTACTACTTACTCAGGAATGGTGTATGCTTATCGATGAGTATTTAATCTATAAGTGCGTTTAAAATCCTGCAATGTGTCATCTATATCACTAAGAAATAAAATGTTATGTAGTATATCGTGTGGATAACTTGCATAACGGTTTTAACAAAACCGGGTTTATTAAATAATTACTCGTATGACACAATGGTTAAGTGAGAATACGGTCAGAGAAAAACAAAACAAAAAAAGAAGATAGAATGTATATAGAAGGCATATGTATGTGGGTGGGGTATGTCGTTAAGAAGACAAAGGATCAGTCAGATAAGGTTCAAGAGAGTCATAAAAGATGTACAGCCAGCATGACGTTAAGCCAGTTAGAGATAATATCTTTAGGCTGCTAGTTTCAAGAGAAAATGGGTCTCGAAAAGGTCCATTGTCTGAAAATTGGGGACACTGAGACTGATAAAAAAAGTAATGACTATTATTTTTGGAGAAATTGCAGTCAAGATGTTTGATAGGAAAAGTTAGTATCTACTTTCTGGGTGGTCGAATCCATGGGGGTGTGGGGGTGGAATCTGCATATATTTAACCGGCTCAAGCCCCTTCAGCAGTTTCAGACTAGTTGTTGGAGTGAGAGTGTCGTCCGAGTAGCAGTAGATAGAAAATAGACAGGGATCCACATCAGTGAAGCCAGCAATCGACTTATAGTTAAGACAACTTTTTTGCCAGCTGACAGCATAGACTTAAATGTCGTTCGCTTCACCGCAAACTGCACAAAGTGTCACACCTTCCTCCTCTATTAGCGTCCTGTTATCAAACTTTCTGTTGTGTTTTTTTTTTATCAATGTAAACCTTTCTCTAGCACATACCCTTCCAATCGGCTAGCACAGAATATTACAACTTGGGATCATCGACATTGTGCAACGAAAGTGCACGAGTGCAGACCAGGTATTCTCACACGTAATAAAAGCATTCCTATTCCAGTGAGGTATATATATATATATATATATATATAATTTAATATACCAAGCGTGTTGGTAAATCCTCGCGGTGAGAAAAAAACCAGCAAATAGTTTGATTGTAAAAATATACTACCAAACATCAACCGCGGAGAAAAAAATCTTTGGAAAAAAGAAAAGACCAAGATAGTCGTACCAACAAAAAGTAATCTATTGGTACAGTATTTGGCCAAAGAAAAAACAATTTATATGTATATATATGTATATAAGATATATATATATTCATATAACCGCTAGGAGAATAAGCTAATAAGTAAAAAGTGCTCAATACCTAAGTAGAGCAAATAATAAAGATAAATCTAATGAGTCAGACGAACCTACTATTAGTTTCGCTTAATGCTCTTCAGGGCTAAGATCTGACTCTAAGACTAAGAGTTTAAAACTCAGATTTTAGCCCTGAAGAGCATTAAGCGAAACTAATATATATATATATATATATATATATATATATATATATATATATATATATATATAGAGAGAGAGAGAGAGAGAGAGAGAGAGAGAGAGAGAGAGAGAGAGAGAGAGAGGGGGGGAATAAAAACAAATTTTCTCCATTCTAATTTATTTTCTTGGTTATTATGTAATGACTGTCTGACGAAACTGGGTTCATTTATTGAGTCGAAATAAATTTATAATAACCAAATAACGGTTTGTTAAGTTTTTCTTTCTTATTGAAAGTGTAAATATTGTTATGTATATAATTAATTTATTAATTATCTTACATTGAGCTCTCTTAGGGATTTGAAATAATCCTTGTAAAAAAATCTATAGGTTTGCATCACTATAGGCATGCATTGGGAATATAGATGATACCAAAATAGAATCATCTCCAACTTACCACTCAATTGGATACATTTTCCTTTATATATATATATATTATTATATATATATATAGTATTAACTTTTCAGCATCTGCGTTTCCAAAATCTTGTCAAATTAACCTTTTCTGAATCAACTAAAATTTTTATTCACGAACAACCTTCCCTCGTTCTACCATTTAAACCTGCTGAGATTGAGGGAGGGACGGTGTCACCCTCTTCATTGCATTTTTCAAGCCTTCATTTGCTTCTTCGTGAAGTTTTTATTTACTACACATTTCAATATTTTGCTTTTTTCCTTTGGTTAACAGTGAATAATCATATCATTTACATACGAAGGCGGCGACGGTGGCACAATCCATTTTTCTTCTTCTTCTCCTCTATTATTATTATTAGTAGTAGTAATAGTATTCTACAACATTTTTCAACTTTCTATTGGATCGATATAGAATGGCATTTATAATTGACACCGCCACCGACACTTTGCATTTAGTTCAGAACTTATTGCAAATGTGAACTCTAAGCACACACACACACACACATTCATACATACATACACACACAAACATACTCTCTAACACACTCCCTCGCACACATATACACATCCATACACAAACAAACACACACACAAGAAAATAATCTTTTTTAAAAAATCTCCCAAAATCGACACGTAATTCAATAGTTAGGGGAGATCTGTACAGACACAAAAGAATAACCTGACGATCGATTACAAATCGATAATCTAATGCGCACAGGTTCGATCAAAATAAAATGCCAATAATATCCAACAAGTTTTCATTCTCCTAGACCGGTTGCTTCGCTAAAGTTAAAGAACCCAGGCGGTGTTTACAATCCTGGTTTATATATTTACCAACTCCACCGCACGAGCAGTTTGTGTCATAAGGTCAATTTTTTGAGCGGGGATTAACAGGTTTGAATTCAGAGTTTTCCTTCTCCTAGACTTTTTACCTAGCCATGGTTTGCCTTACTATTTACCCTTAGCTGGAGGGAGAGTAGTTGGATGCATACCTTTCCCAAGGGTATTAGTGCTATCTGAAATGCAAACAGCCTCGACATCTTATACCTCGATATTCCAACAGTCTGTCCTACAATTTATCAACAGGTATAGAATTCTTAACTTCATCAAATCATGGTAAATGAAATCCTTCTGTTTCCAGAGCTCTGGTTTGAACGAAATTATGTTTATTGAATTCAAGGACGCAGAGCTGGAATTCTGAACGCGCACGATTTGGGATGGTGAACTGAGTGTTTCTTTAATGACTTGGGACAATTCGGTTCAGCCAATAAATATTGACCAATGGCAGAGTCAGTGTTTTGAGTGGTGTTACGGGATCTTCTCTCTTTTTTTTAAATATGTAAACGAATGGCTAACGGCACATTTCTGTTTCTACCGTTAGCCTCTGTTCTGTAGTGATTTATGTAAAGCCTAACTCAATGGGCCAATTCTATAGCTCAATGAAATTCTAAAGTAGTCATCATCGGAGTGGTGGGCACATTTTTTCACATTTGGTTGCGAGAAGAGATTCATGCCCAGAATTGGTAATTCCTTAATTTTGGGATTAAGTAACGTTTGAAAAAAATCCATTTCATTTGGTTCTAACAAGTCGTAATTTGCAATTAATTGCACCCGTACTCTTATTTCACATTCTTCCTGTGACTTTCCACCTCTATATGTATATCTTGATAAACTACTCTTTATATATGTTAGTTTTCTTTGTGGATTTAAAGAGAGAGATTGGAGAGTGTGAGCGGTAGTTGAACTTATTCCTATGTTAATTTTAAGCAGTTAACGACTGGCTTATACATAAGATGGGTCAGTTTTTTTTACTTAATTGTACATTTTAGCAAAATGATCTTCATGTTTTGTTTGTTTTTTTATTCGCCGGTATTTTTTTTTTTTTTCGTTTTGCATACTAACTTTCTTCCTAATCACAAATATCTACCCAGAGCCCAATAGGTGACTCGACGAGTCACGTTTTTTTTCTAGTATATATATATATAACTCCCAACCTTTTATTTGCCAACCAGGGCTCCAAAACGAACTAGCCGCATCAGCTTACCATAGGCCCTAATAGCCCCAGAAAATAACCTTAATAATTATCAGAGACTAAAAGAAAATTAACTGCTCACCAAATGACCGCAGAGAATTCAACATTATCTCTACAGAGACTCGTTTAAGATATAAACGAGGAATACATTGCAAGCTTTTTCGAATATTTATCGTAAATATGCAAATGAGCGGTGAAAGGCACCCCACCCACACCTTAACAAATTGCAATAATAAATAAAATGCCGTTGTAGTAAAAAGGAAATTGTTCTATGGGATATTTTACGTAAATTTTACATTTGAAATCGTTCAAATAGGTTGTTTAAAAGATAGCAATTCATTTAGGTTGCCATTTTTTATCGCCTGTTTCTTGACGTGTCCATTTTACATTGAATTGATCACCAAGTAAACGAAACTTTCGACCGCCGCGTCTTGTACGTCCATTGAAGAAATCAATTCCCAAATGATCATAACTTTTCCACTGTATTATTGCTTCGTGATGAAACGTTTTTAAACTGGTAAATAATTACAGTGAAACAAAAAAAATCGATCAATACTCAAGTGAGTGTCTAGTGACTGACTGAAAAAGTAATAATACCCAACCAAGAAGTGAAGGTGGGCCAATGTATGGACTATTTTAGCTTTTCTAAATGTATTTTTAAATACGAGGTTGTTCACGTTTAATACGGGTTATTCGTAGATACCTATTTATTATTAAAAACTTTCATTATGTTATGTAACCTAGCAAAAACGATTCATCACAGTAAGACTTTTATTAGAGCAAAGACTAATGTGTACAACGGAATATATGTAGTTTGTTGGTTGGATTTTACGGCACGTCAACCCTTGTTGGATTATTTGATACCGAAGACATTTTGTTTCATTCATTCTTGATGGGTACTCATTTTTTAACTCAATCTTTTTTAACTCAAATTTTTTCTTAAACACATTTTTTAAACTTATTTTTTCTATTTAATCCATTGATAGGACCCTAACATGTACTGCCACTCCGGGTCAGAGTCGACCTGGGAGTAATAAAGAGGTACTCCACACTCTCCAGAGCTCCAAAATTGGAACTTTACGATTAGATGCAGTTTAACATCATACCCAGGACCCTTAACCACAACCTGCACATATATGATAAAAGGTGTGGGGGGTACCATAAAGGCAAAGGGGTTGGGGCAATCATTTAGGTGCTAGGGCTTGAAAGCACCAGTTAGAAAGGGGTTTCTCGACCGCCCGTCTAGCCTAAGTAAGAACTAAAGTGGTGTGTTGCATCCCATGGACTGCTCAGCCACCAAGAATCCGTCCTTAAGCATCATGGGTCGCCACGAACGGTTAACAGGTGGTCCCATTGGAGGGATTTCCCCCTCTGCAGAGGTGCAGACGGTGTATTATTCTGTTCCAGCCGACAGGTGGGTGTGTATGTGTGATTGTTTCGACTTGGCAAATAAAGTTCTTCCTTACTACAATTTAGTTGTTATTGAAATCAACCTGGACACATAAATAAAATATGTTCTGGTTGGATATAAGCAAAATAATTCACGATGTATTAAAAAGAACAAACTATTTGTTATCGAGTAAAACTTTTTAAGTAAGATTTTTCGGATTGAAATAAATCGCAATATTGTTGGGAATTTAATAACTTAATCCCACAGAAAAAAGAGACATACCTTTTTGTCTTTAGCAAGCGCAGTTATTCATTGAGATACCTTCCATTGTATTAACGAAGCAACACATTACGACTGCTTTTCATAACACGAGGTGTTTTATTTATTTAAAAACAATGACTGAAATTAATAGATCAAAGGGCAAGTAACTCACCCGTACAATAAATGGATTAGGGCAGATAACTTCTGACCCTTATTATTATTAGAGTCTGTTAGTGTTAATTTGTACGGACTAAAGTGAATTTCAACAAATATGATTAAAGGTAAACAACCATACATAAGTATAAAAGGTAAATATTCTAGATAAAAAGAACATTAGATTATAAGTCTCAAAAATTCATTGTTGAACACATGGCGAAACGGATATAAGAGTTGAATTAATACAGTTCTATGTGACAACCACACGGGTTGATAATAATATACAATACTTAACATGGCTTACCACTTGTACCCGGTCATGGTTAGCGGAATGAGAACAGTCTATCCCGGTGGATTGAATAAAGGGTTCGATTCGAAGTTCCGTGACAGCATCTGGGTTCGACAAGATACACCTGAAAAAGGCACATCGGTAGAAACGTTGTGTATATAACAATAAAGATGAGGAAAAAAGCCCGAAAAATCCAAATAATACAAATTATCAAGCCTCATCTGAAAAGTTCTGACAAGTCGTGTAGTAAAGTTTTGTAGATTGCTGTATAAGTGAAAATGTCCTTCTATGTAGTTAATCTTGAAAGAAGAAATCATTTAGTGTAAAATAACTGGAGTGATGGGTTAACGAAGAAAGAGTTTGGACTTCAAAGTTCAAATTGAGTTCCTGTCTGAAGCGTTATAAGAAATTTCAGGGACAAGAAGACCCCCCCACCCGTCATTTAGACAAGAGAAAGCAAATGAGATATTTATTGTAACATAGAATTACAAATGTGGCACAAGGCCAAAATTGGGGGTGGGGAAGGTTGGTCATTTTTATCCTAGCTTTTAATTATTCTCATTCGTGACCCGATTCGTTTTACAATTTTCCAATTACCATAAAAACCAATTCGCACAAAAATCACCAAAACTTATCAGTCTCTCTATGAAAAACCTACACCTAATCCATATTTACAGTGTTGAGGGAGGGGGGTAATAATGATATGTATTTACAATTAAAATTCCCCAATGCAAAAATGAAAAAAGGGGAAAAAAGAAAAAAATTATGAAAATAAAATGATTAGTATATTATTATACACTAATATTCTGACAGAAAAAAAAAACTAGTTCAGCGGTTCGAAAAAAATGCTTGGAGGAATAAACGAAAAAAATAAAATTAAAATAAAATAGAAATAAAAAAAAAAGTCTCATCAGGCACCCGGATAACTTGGATTTCTGTCATCTAATGGGGATGGGATGGGGACAGCAAAACGAAAAATCATGGGGACTAAAAAAATAAAAAGGGGTAGGCAATGAGCTTACATTCTCTAGCTAAGTTAATCAATAATTTAAACAAAAAGGTTCAAAAGATCGACTCTAACTTACCAAGATGACGCAAATAAACGTCTTACGGGGAAGAAAATTTGGTTTGAGTGCGTACTGCTTGAAAACGCCACCTTGCGACTGAAAAGAAAAACACGGGAAGTAACTGTGAAAGTAAGGAATGTAATTCGCTTATATACTAAGTGAAAATAATTGTTTCGGCAAATTAGTCCATCAATAACATTTTGTTAGTTTGTGTTTTTGTTTTTCTTGCCACCATTTATTTTATTTTATTTTTTTTTGTATCAAATCAAAATTAATCCCAACATAATGGTGAATAGTAAATAATAATGGTGAGTAAAATTAGTTAAAATTCTTTGTAGTTAAAACGAGTAGAGTAAATATTTTTCGATTATGTAGATGTTAGTTAATTAATTAAAACCCGGCCCTGTCGGCTGAGGTTGTAAATACATCGACTTCACCTCTGCAGAGGGGTAAAATCTCCACAATGGAGCCACCTGTTGGCCGTGGGTGGTGACCCATGATGCTTAAAGACGGAATCCTAGTGGTTGAACAGTCCATGCCAAGCAAAACTCCACTTTGGCACTTACTATCATACCAAGAACACCACTTTTTTTTGGGGGGGGTGAATGTCTTAACTGTCTGCATGCAGGGGGATACAGTCAGTGTATTTTAAGCTCCATTGGCAGAGTGTGTAATGAGTATGAAATGATTATTAGTATCTTTCACTCCTTCCTAAATTGAAGGATCATTATCATCATGGACAGCTATAGTTTGAAAATAATTTGTTTTAGGAATACTTGGGACCATATAACTATGGTAAACAAGTTATTATTATCAAATAGAAATAGTAACTTTAAACCATTTAATTGTATATAAATTATTAGTACTGAAAATTATTTAGAATAGTTACTTAAAGCTATAATTTTTACTAAAGATTTTGATGAGTTACTTGAAAATATATAACCGTGTACAAATAAACGACTATTATTAGACACAAATAATTACTTATGATGTAATTATTAGTTTTAGATAGGAATACTTGAAACCATACAACTGTGTGAAGATTATTCGTATTAAGAATATTTATTTGAAGCTATAATTGTTTACTAAGGATTATTATTAATTACTTGAAACTATGTAACTATGAGCAAACAAATGACTATTATTAAATAGAAATGATTATTTGAAACCATATAATTAATAGTATTATAAGAAATCTGAGGTATGGGTTATCGTCCTTGTCTACGAGCCTCTCTATCGAACCAACCAATCACGAACCAGCATACTTTGGCGGCAAATTCTTTCACCAGCTCTTTCTGATCGAACAGCACCGGAGTCAGACCTCAAAAAAGGGGTCTCTCTCATATCCAGCATTACGACCAGAGTAGCCGTAGCAAGGGACTTCGATAATTCCCTACCTCAGGATTTCAGATAAATGGTTTTTTTTTATATGTATAAAATTCCGCAGACAAACCAAAGTTTGCAATAATTCTTTCAATAATACAGGTCTATTCCCATTCTAAGTTTGTGTTCGTTCTATTCTTTTGACTTGTCTGTCACCATCCGTTGTTTAATCTTCATAGTATTAGATAGCAATACTAGAAACCATACAATTGTGTGCAATTTATTTGTATTAAGAATATTTATTTGAAGCCTTAATTGTTTACTATTATTAGTTACTTGGGACCTTAGAACTGTGTGGAAACAAATAACTATTATTGAATAGAAACAATTACCTGAGACCAGATAATTATTTCCATTAGATATGAATACTTGAATCTATACAAGTGTGTGCAGATAATATTTATAATACTTAAATATTTAAAAAAAAAAAAAACCCGTACAAGAAGTATGTTACACAAGCTCACTCTCTTAAGCGGGATTTAACAGGTTTGAATTCAGAGGTAGAGTAGTTGGGGGTATACCTTTCCCAAGGGTATTAGGGCTATGTGAAACAGCCTCGTCGAGGATTTGAACTCGGGCCGACATGCCTATTTCCTACGACTCTAACTTTTACACCACGCGCTTTCGACTATTTGTATTATAAAGGAATGCAAAATATATAATTGTGTGCAGAAAAAAATGAACAATCAATCAATGAACAAATGTTTTTAAAAATCCCACGCACGCCACCACTCGGGCATTGATTCCATATTGTAAATATTGGACAAGTTGAAAATCGTAAAATTAGCCGATTGATGAAACCGAAAATAGAATATTTCGATATGGACAGGTCTTTATCTTTTATGTAAATTTGTTGACTTGTTGTGGGTGGCGCCACTGATATCTCCAGCGGTCGTGTTTACTGAACATCCGGGCGAATCAGGATAAAATCCATAGGGGGGGGGGGGGGGTCATGGCTTCGGGTAGGTAAATCTTGATCGGCATTTATCCCAATAAAATGATGATGAAAGAGGGTCAATTGAAAAAGGAAAAGGATATAGTAGGGGAGGGGAGGGGCGGAGTAGACATAAATTCTTCGAGGGGGTGGGGGAGGGGGTAACCAAATACTGACAATTAGCTCATCGATAATCTGCAATCAAAAAGATGGTGGCTATTATTAGAGTGACCTTTTTCAACAAAAAAAAAGGCGGGAAACGATTTCTCTGAAGGGCCGCCAAATATTATCGACTTTTATAATTCAGTTAGGCTTAATCTTTGGATAGACGACCAATATATATATATATATATATATATATATATATATATATATATATATATATATATAATCCAAACATCAAGTGAAGAAATCTTCCTAACGATGTAGTAGTTTTCAAATGTCGTAATTTGTAGAGCTCAATGTGTGCTCTTATTGTCAGAGTAACAGAGCAAAATTATATCAGGAAAAAATGATAAATAAGATTTAGATTTTTAGCATTATAGACTATTTCAGGGAACCTAGAGGAATTATCTAGTCGTTCACATGACCAGGAATCGGTCACTATTATCTAGATTGTATCGTGACCTAGTTGTGAGGTTCCAATTCTGGAGCTCTGGGTAGTGTGGAGTACTCCTTCATTGCCATTACTCCCAGGTTTTAACTGAGTCGCGTAGTGGTAGTACATGTTAGGGTCCCACCGATGGGTTTAAATAGATGAATGATGAGTTTGAAAAAAAAGCGTTTAAAAAAATTGAATTTTTAAAAAAAATGTGTTGATAGATAGAAAATAGGTAAGGACCGACACGAAGTGATTCTAGCAGCCGACTTAAGTGAACTTCTTGCCAGCTGACGACATACATTTAGGTGCCATTTTCTCCGCCACAAACAGCAGAAAAGTGTCACACCTTCCTCTTCCATAAGCGTCCTGTCATCAAACTGTTGGGCGTTTTATCCTTGTGAAGCTGTCTCTAGCTTGTACCCTTCGAATCAACCTGCACAGATATAACAACGTCGGGTTATCGACATTGTGCAACGAAGGTGCACGAGTTACAGATCGGATTTTCTCACAAAACTTTCAATATGATTTATCTTATTAAAGATAAAAATGAATGATAGATATTCGAAGGGAAATCATTGAGAGATTTGTTTTCTCTTGTCCGGAAAGAGTGAAAAATTATTAATCATGAAAGAAATTTACAAAAATAATAGCCAACATTTTGCTATTCTTCCAAGCTGTGGTTATGCCAGTGCTGCTGTATGGTTGCACCACTTAGACCCTAACGATGCGCCTGGCGAATAAGCTAGATGGGAGCTGCACAAGAATGCTGCGTGCAATTTTAAACAAGTGGAAACAACGCCCCTCAGGGAAGCAGCTGTATGGCCACCTACCTTCCATCTCACAGACCATCAGAGAGACGAACAAGACATGTTGGACACTGCTAGAGAAGAAAGAACGAACTGATAAGCGACGTTCTCCTGTGGAAGCCAACACATGGACATGCTAATGTGAGCCGCCCAGCAAGGGGCTGCATTGACCAGCTCTGCGCGGATACTGGATGCTGCGCAGAGGACCTCCTGGGGACAATGAATGATAGAGAAGGTTGGCGAGAGATTGTCATGGATATCCGTGCTAATTGCGTGACATGATGATGATGATGATGATGATGATGATGATGATGATTGTTTGAACCGAATGTGTAAATGTTATCTTTTATATTGACAACTGTATCTACCGTGTTCCCCCGAAAATAAAACAGAGCCGATATTAATTTTCACTCTGAAATATAACACTAGGGCTTATTTTCGGGAGATGTCGAGTATTAGCGTCGCATGATGTGATTGTGAAGAATGCCTATTTCTTTCGTCTGCCCGTAGCTCTCAACTAGGGCTTATTTTAAGGAGAGGGCTTATATTAAAACCATCCTGAAAAATCATGCTAGGTCTTATTTTGCAGGTAGCTCTTATTTTCTTGGAAACAAGGTAATTTGAAATTGTTGTAGTAAGTGGGCGACTTGCTTCTGATTAGCTGAAGTATATAAGCTGACTACTACAATTACATTGGGGGGGGGTGAAGGATTTTTAAGTCTTTTGGCACTGTAGCGATTGCCTGCCCCAGGTTGGATCGATGTAGGGCCCAGAAGAGTTATTTTCCTTGTCGCCAGATTTTCGCCAGTAGAGGGCTAGAGTATTTAAGTAGTAGCCCGGGAAATTCTAATTCTCTCTTTCTCTCGGTCCAACAACCACTTCACATGGTTTAGGCGCTTGGGCCTCTGTCCCTTGAGGAGGGGCAAAGCTCCCCCCCCCCATCAGTAAGTGACATTCCTTCAGAAACTCTATCACTTCTTTAGGACGAAGTCCTACATTCTTTATATATGTTTATGTATCTGTTCTATATATCTATCTTGTACCTTGTAATGAGTATATGTATACCTGTCATGTATGTATTTCTCCGCGTGCTCACGAATTAAAATCTATGTTTGATATTATTTATAACTTCTTTGTCGGGGCAGTTTATGTACACATATGTACCCACGTTGGAAGGTTATTTTGAACCCCCTAACATATTATAAGAAATTCACATTTTATGGTACCAAGTAAGGCCCAGATAGAAAAAGAGGCAGATTCTTATCTTTGATTTCTGGCGCCGAAAATTGCGGATCTGTGGTTAGTTGATTTGAAAAGCGGCATGTAGACCGAGGGAGACAACCCACTAACGTTAGATATACTTTTTTCTAGTATTATCTCGGGAACCTTCTTTTCGAACTCGGGAACTTTCTTGTCGTATTCGAGAGTCCGAGAAGGTTCCCGAGTCCGACAAGAAATACCTGAAGAAGGCCGGGTGGCATATTGGCCGAAACGTTGTACAAGTAACAATGAAGATAGGGACAATAGTCCGAATAACGCAGATAATACTAATCTTCAAGCGTCATCTCAAACATTCAGAGAAATAGTATACTTTTTTCTATAATTTAGATTCATTATTGCTTTCATTTGAACCTCCCCAAAAACCGTTATCTGTGTTTTATACGGGCAGTTCTTATGTGTACTTGTAAATTCAACTATACGAATGAATGTTTATTAAGAATCAGATTCACGTTGTTGGTATCCTCACCCTTCGGAATTATTCAATGTTTGCCAGTGAACAAATCGCAGGGGAACAAGACGATTCCAAGAATTGTAAGCAAATGTAAAGAGAAAGCTTTGATTTTGATTCAAAGCCAATACCCCCCACCCCACGCCTCACACCCCCTTTTCTGTGGCCAGCCGGAATCTTGTACATTTTGTTCCCTTAAGATTTTTATAACTCCATATTCATTATCATGCGCAGCTTAGTTTTGTGGCATGGCATTACAATTCATCATAAATGTGTCCCCCATGGCTTTATCACAAATGCCAGGCCAGTGAAGCTCGTTATCACAATTTAACATAGGAAAAATGAACGTGATTAATTTGTGATTTTCAGAGCTTGTCGATTCCTTCATAATTCAGTATTGATAATAAGTTTTACATATACACACACACACACACACACACACACACACACACACACAGAGTAGCGTAGACATAGTCAACGGATATATATATATATATACATATATATATATATATATATATTGTGTGTGTGTGTGTGTGTGTGTGTGAAGAAAGGAAGTAAATCCGACGGTATGTAGTATATCAAGAAAAATGAAAAAAACACAGGTTTAAATGGGTTAAGTGGTGAGTTTATTGGCCGACGCTGCAGTGTTTCGATCTATTAATTAGATCATCTTCAGGGCATAAGATAAGAAATTATTTATCACAGAATAACGAGAAAAGCGAGTGGTAATCCTTGTCATTCAGTCTGTTTAAGTCTATATATATATATATATATATATATATATATATATATATATAGGCATGTGCATTTTCTCGCTGGCTCTATAAAATGGTGATCACAGGAAATTCTTCTAAAAATCATATAAAATAAACTATCCGATTTTAATAAAACTTTCGGTATATGAAGTAATAAAAGACGAACTTTTATTGTAAATAAATGTTTACTAAATTGAAAAGGCTAATAATTTTTTCGTTAGTTTTTGTTTCGCGAATTGATCCCCCGTACAAACATCTTAGTAATTTTCTTTTTTTAGGGGGGGGTATAAATTATTTTTACATTTTTGGAAAGATAATTTAATGACGGAACATATGTAAAAAAAAAAAATAAATCGCTACTAATTCGGTTTTGGTAATAGGGCATCTTAAACATTGAAACTTAAATCTCGTAAATAAGAAAACATATGTATCTTTTTTTTTTTTTCTAAATTGTTAGATTATTTTTTAAAGAATTTTATATTAAAAGTTCCTATTATCTACTTGTTTTTTTTTTTTTTTTTGTTTTTTTTGGGGGGGTTAGTTTGTTTTTTTTTTCAGGGATTTTTAAAAATTTATAAAATGTAAAATAAATACTTTTGTTTAGCGGATATCAAAATTGTATTTATTAATCAAAGAAAATATTGTATAAAAAATATCTAGCTAAAAATAATGACATAACATATTTCGGTTTTTATTCTTTAAAATTTTGAAAATAATGTTTGAATTACAAATTGTCGTCATTCTTATTAATGGATGGATCTAACGGAAATAATATCCGCTTTGGTTTTGAGGAAAACTCTTGTAGTTGTTGTTGTTATTTTTGTTGCAGCGCTGGATTGTTGAGGAAATAAGTTAAATCGTGAGACATCAAGGAAATGCTAAATTAGTCATTTGTTTTTGTTTCAGAAAAGAAATTATTATACGTACGATCCTCCATACAAAGAAATAGTGCACACATCAAGATGCGATAACTATGTCAGAAAAGATTAAGAATTTACGGGAATTTACTTTTAAATTCAAAAATTTAGGTTTTATGTAAGAGAAATTTCTTTTCCTTTTTTTATAACACATAAACTTGGAATAGTTCTTTATATTAAACGTAAAAGAAAACATTAAAAAGTTAATTTTCCATTTTTTATTGATGTTTTAAAATATTTTTAACAATTATGCGGGCATTTCAAAAGCCCGCCTTTTGCATATGCCTATAATATATATATATATATATATATATATATATATATATATATATATATAAAGAATTTTCAATTGTATGGGTTCTGCGTATGTTTCGCATATTTATGTACAAACAATAAAAAAATAACTAATAGACTAATATTTAAGAAATATTGTTGACTTACAATATTTATAAGTCAACAATATTTCTTAAATATTAGTCTATTTGAACACTTACATTCAACATCCAATCATGCTTAAAAAAAACAGTAGTTTATTTTTTATAACACACACACGCGCATATATATATATATATATATATATATATATATATATATATATATATATATATATATATATATATATATATTCTGATTGTAAAGTAGGATAAAACCTAAAATAATTTTTTCCCCTTCTCATGTCAGTTTCATAACTAAAAGCTTCATGTATTTGAAGAGAAAAATAAGTCCAATCCCCAGATGAAACATGCCTAAATATAGTTACAACAATAATGTGTCTGTATGTCTTTATTTTTTGCGTGTGGGTGATTTGCTGAGTGTGAATTTGATTTCCATAACTCGTTGTGCCTCCCCCGGTGCGTCTGAGCAAATGTTGGCCACTGTTATATTTTTTGCGTGTGAATGTCAGAGGGAAGTGCACATGCAACGTGGTCACTTCCTAAAAGTACTTTTTAAAAGCATCGTGTACTTTTCTTTTCTTTCTTTTTTACTTTCTTTCTTTCTTTCTTTTTGTGCTTTTTTTTTTTCTTTTTTTTTTGTAGTTCTTTGTTCACAAACGGAACTTAAAAATAGTTTTTTTTTTATTTTGGCTTTATCCACTACAATTACCAAACGTCGTATCATCTAAAAGATATTGATACAATATTTCGAGTGTTGTGTTTTCTCATATTTATCTACAAGATTAAACACAAACATAAACCTAATTTATTAAACCAATTTATTTAGCAGTTTGGCTCCTTATGTCAGTTTGATTCTGTATAAACTGCATACGGATTCCTTTACCTTAGAATTTACTAGAAGCAGCTACCCAGTGTCGCCTGGGTAGTGGGGGAACCAAAAAATACCTGGTGTTTTAATTTGTTTACCTTTCAGATTTATAAATGCTGGACATTTTGAGTAGAATTTCAATGCTATTCCTATGTATAAATTTTATTTTTAAATATCTTCGAATATAAATCAAATCTCCAAATTTTTTCACAAAAAAAGCAAGAACGAGTGATATTTTTATTGTATATATATATATATATATATATATATATATATATATATGTGTGTGTGTGTGTGTGTGTGTGTGTGTGTGTGTGTGTGTGTGTGTGTATTTGGGCAGCATTCTTTCATTCATACGTGTGTAATTAAACAAAAGGCAGGTCTCCTGTTTAACGATTTTATTGGTGATCTTTTCAAGCTTTCTGGCCAACTTTTTTTTATATTTGGATGGAATTCGTGGATTAGTCCACTGAAGTTCATATCCCGAGTACTTTCGGCACTTCGAAATGCTATCATCAGGACTGGTGTGTTCCAGGGTTTTTTTTTCAAAGTATATTAATGGATGTGGAGGCTGGAAGTAGGAGAATTGATAGGAAAAGTGTTATAGGCATTGAACACATCACCCCTGATGATGAAGTGCCGAAAGTACTAGGGATATGAACTTCAGAGTTGGATTCTTACAGGATGGCCCATTAAAATATCTATGTATAAAGGATTTTGTGTTGATCCAGACACTCTGAAAATAAAAATGAACGTCTACTATTTAAAATACTAGATGCAAAAAATCCATGTTGTTATCATTTAAATTTTATTTTTTGATCATCTTCACGAATCAAAAAGCAAAATATGGTGATAGTGAATGTGTATACATATTTACTTTGTCGTTAATTGTTTCCTCCGGACATACACCCGACCATACATACACACAACTGTCCTTTATATATATATATATATATATATATATATATATATATATAGATAGATAGATAGATAGATAGATAGATGGTGGACTCTTTTTTTTCTTTTTTTCTTTTAAGTATTAAGTATTTTGGCTTTATGAAGAGATAAAATTGAATCTTTGTTATAGTAAGTGGGTCGACGGATGTCGTTTGTTGATGGCGTTTAGCCAAAACATGTTATAAATTGGCAGAATGGTTCTACGAGAATTCCTATCGTATCGATTTGAACGCATAACGAAAGACATGTTAGAAAAATGCCAGCAACAATATTTTGAGGAGGGGGGGGAGGGTTCAACAGTTTCTTGTGAATAGAAAATTAGTAACTAAACGGGAAAGAGATCAATTTAATTTTTGATGCATGTTTTTATATATATTTACTTGTTCTTGTATTTTCTGGCATGTATGCTGACGTATAGGTAACTAGTAAATACAAGGACGTTCAGAAAAGGAAAGAAAGATTGTGTGGCGCCAGTTTTACGTGGATTTAATCAATGACCACTGCTTCTGTGTAAAATAAATAACCACTTACGTCATTAATATATAAATACTGATACACTCTCTCATACACACACATACACATACACACATGCACACACACACACACACACACACACACATATATATATATATATATATATATATATATATATGGTGATTGCCGCTTCTTGACAGAATAAGGCCATTTCTACAAGTAGTTCAGTTTGAGAGCAGTTGTGAGTGCGCAGATGGCCCACGGGTCCAGCTTTTTTTTTTATTTTATTTATTTATTTTTTTTTTTTAAATTATGTACCCTGTCACACATGTGAGACCCTCGACATACAGGCCCTGCCACACAGGTCAGAGTTCAATGTAGGAAATGTTTGCATGGTGTCCGTCATGTGTTGCTTCAGAATGGAGGGCTCTAGTCAACTTACCTCATACTTCTTACAGCTATCATCCGCCTGTCTTTCCTATGACAGCAAGTTATTATTTAAGCAGATTTTATTTAAAGTTATTATTTAAGCAAGAAATATTTCTTCTTTATGATCTGCAGATGTAGACGTTCAAGTCTTCTTGTTTTTCGTATATGGAGATCAAGAGGACTTAGACGTCAACTCTTGAAGATCATCAAGAAGAAATATTCCGTGGTCTTTAACAAAAACCTGATTAAATAATATATATATATATATATATATATTATATTATATATATATATATATAATGTGTGTACGTGTCTATGTACCCAAGCCCCTTCGCCACAAGTAAGATGTGACCAAACGTAAATTTTTAAACTGTGTAAGGCTGGTTTGAATTCAGAGTTTTCCTTTTCCTATACTGGTTGCCTAGCCAAGGCTAAAGAACCCAGTCTGTAGTCCGTAGTTAATGGAAGAACAGATGGATTCCTGCCAATCCGTCTCTATCGACAATCGCTCCCGGTAGGCCCTCAAGACGGGGCCCAATGTCGGCACAGAGCAGATGAATGTAAGTAGAAAGAGAATAGTTTCCTACCTTTCCCAATGGTATTAGCTCCGTGCGAAATTCAACCAGTTCCGTCTAAGATTTGAACTCGTGTCCCCGTGTCCATTTCCTATGATGGTAACCATTAAACCACGGGTACTTCTTTGTAGAAGAACAGTAGTAGTACTATTTAACCCATAGCTGGAGGGATGAGGAGGTTCATACCTTGCCCAAGAGTATTAGCGTGAAAGTGAACGGAATAGCGTAACTGGACTTAGAACTCGGTTACTGCAATTTCACAGTGTGGCGTCCCTTCGTGGTGTAATGGTTATTAAGCTAGTCTCACAGATCCATTACTACTGAATAGCTAGTTCGATTCTCGTTGGATGCCCCATACTTGTGTCACATCCTACCCACGGCGAATGGGCTGAGTAAATACCTACTCCCCAGATATCTAGCACTGGAGTCTCACCATGGACAACCCTTTTTGTGGTGCCTTATCTCTCAGCTCAGTCGGTAGAGCACTTGTCTAGGAATCGTAAGGTTCCTGGTTCGATACCGGCCCTCGCCAACTCAGCGTATGAGTAGCACAGTGAAATGTGCGTTAAAACCGATGATAGGTGTGGCGCTCCACCTCAGACGCCAAAAACAATCTCCTTGGTCTAGCGCTAGTGAAAAGGGGATAGACTCCAAAAACAATCTCCTTGGTCTAGCGCTAGTGAAAAGGGGATAGACTCCCTCGCTGTCTGGCTGATACCGACTTTAGGCCATCCCGTCGTCTTAACTTTTTTTACCTCTCTGAAGAGGATATAGTCAGTATGCCAGTCCATCGTAGTCCAGCGTACCCCTTCATCACCATTACTCCCAGATCCATTCTCACCCGGGTGGTAGTACATGTTAGGGTTCCATTTATGAGTTAAATAGAAAAAATAGTGAGTTTAAAAAAATATGTTGGACCATATGACCTTTAGGCACCCCTTTTGCGATCTCATTTCATAAGGACATTTTTTATTTACACCGTCAAAATCCGGTTGTTTGTTAGGGGTTAGGGGTTAGAGTTAGGGGTTAGGGTTAGGGGTTAGTTTTATAATTTTAAAAAAATCTAAAAAAATCATCTGTTAACAAACAATCAGATTTTGACGGTGTAAATGAAAAAAATTTCCTTATGAAATGAGATCACAAAAGGTGTGCCTCAAGGTCATATGGTCCAATGTGTTTAATAAATGAGTTTAAAAAAATAGAATACCCATCAAGATTGAATAAAACAAAAACGTCTTCGGCATAAAATGACCCAACATGGGTTGACATGCTGTAAAACCCAATCAACCAACCTGTAGTCCAAAATGTTAGCCACGACGATAAGAAGACTAAAAGTAACGATACCCACTCAAGTGTTAATTAAGTCTTTCAACAAACGAATCAACCAAAATGTACATTGTTACAAAATAACTGTATATGTAAATAATAACCCGAATAGAATACGGTATATCGCCCACAACAGAGATATGTTTTATGAAGATGATTGTTTTAAGCCTGAAGACCTGGTCCGAGCGACAAGTAAATAAAATTGTCACACCAGCGGTGAATAAAGATTAAAAAAAAAAACAAATTGCGAAGGAAAACTAAGTTCTCCCTAAACTTTAGAATATGAAATAAACTTTATTACTGTAATAAGTGAGCCAGAGAAAATATCCCTAGAATACGTTAAAGAGAATATTACGCCAAATTGGAATGCAGAAGAAGGAGATTGCACCCGTTGAAACCTTTGTTGTCTTGGATACAAACTGAATACGAAGAAATGAGTTGGGACCTGCAGGGAATTACTTCTTTTATTTTCATCATTATTATAGCACTGACAAAATCTCAGATAATACCAAGTAAAAGTGTGTAAGATGTACAAGATTATATAAGGGACAGAAAGGAAGAAGGAACCATGTGGAGGGAGAGAGAGTGGGGGGAGAAGCAGAAAGTAAAGAGGTAGGGAGAGGAGGCAGATGTTGTTCTAAAGAAGAAGAAGAAGAAGAAAAAGAAGAAGAAGAAGAAGAGGTGAACGCATAAGTGGAGGAGGCGGAGGCGAAGAAGAATGGAAGGAGAAGAAAAGGGAGGAGTTGAATATGGCGAAAAAATGTAGAAGAAGAAAAGAAGAAGAAGAAGAAGAAGAAGAAGAAGAAGAAGAAGAAGAAGAATGTGATAGGGCAAAGAAGAAGAAGAAGAAGAAGAAGAAGAAGAAGAAGAAGAATGTGATAAGAAGAAGAAGAAGAAGAAGAAGAAGAAGAAGAAGAAGAAGAAGAAAGCGACGCAACCAAAATAACGAGGGAAAAAATGGAGAATTTTTTTGCTAACAATAAAACTGTTAATTAGATCGGGATATCTTGGGTATGTAGACTTAAATTCGGCAACCAGGTCGGAAATTAATTTTATTGTTTCCTGGAAAAATCCACCTACCATCTTTGAGATAGGCATCGGTGCGTTTGAATGCGACAGAGTGCACGTTCGTTGTCTGTGTGCAGCAATTTTGAAGACGTGCCTTCAAACCAATAAAAAAAAAACAAATGCCGGCGGTAATTTTCTCCTCCCAGAATGCACTTTAGCCGATATGTTATTTATTAAGCAGTTTGTGTACAGACAAAGAAATGATCAAAATGACATAACGATCTAGATGAAACCGGAAAGACCGACATAAAAACACAATGAAAACAAAATACAAAGTCAACAACGAGAGATGATTGCGTTATTTACGGTCAAATCGCATGAAGGCGCAATTTCCCGCCTTATCACTGAAGGTAAGCAACGACAAACCTGTTCAGTACTTAGATGGGTGACTATTTAGTAATAGTAAGTAGGGTAAATAATCTTGGTTTGGTTTTACGGAATGTCAACCCTTGTTATTGACTTTATACTTGGGTTATTTTATGCCAAAGGCGTTTTGTTTTATTTATTTTTTATGGGTACTCAATTTTTTTTAAACTTAAATTTTCTAACTCATTTTTTAAATTTTTCTATTCAATCCATAGATGGGACCCTAAGCAGGTACTACCATTCCGGGTCAGAATGGTCCTGGGGGTAATGGCAATGAAGGGGTACTCCACACTCCCCAGGGCTCCAAAACTGGAATTTCACCATCAGAATTTAAAGTCATACTCAGGATATCAAGACCCTCAGTTACCATCTTCTTGCACATATAAGATAAAATGTGTTGGGGCTTGCCATAGGAGCAATAGAGTTGGGATAATTGTATAGGTATTGAGGCTTGACGTGACCAGCCAAGTGATCGGAGAGGGCCTCTTCGACCGCCCGTCTAGCCTAAATAATTTTAGCCTGTGTGCCAAACTAGCAGATGCTATAAACAACTTGAAGTCTGTGTGACAGGCTAAGCGAAGCTTTGTAAATAACAATAACAGGAGGTTTTATTTTCCTGGGCTACTGTAACGTTACTGGGACAATTTTAAGAGGCCCTTACTTAGGCTAGCGTTTCTCAACCCTTTTTACCCTTGCGGAACCGTTAAAATGAATTGCATGCCTCAAGGAACCCCTGCGCAAAAACAAAATTATATACTATATCTTTCTCATTTTATTTCTATCATAGTTCACATGGTTGAGAAATGCTGGGCTAGACGATAACCGTTACACTGAGTGCCTCGAAATGTAAAATGTATACATCTGTGTATATGTGTGTGTAGGTGTGTACACACGTAGGTGTGTGTACCAGTAAGTGTGTTACAGGGAATGACACGGACCATGACTTTCTGATAATTCTAAATAACTTAAATAATTTAGATAATTCAAATATTTTTTTTTTAATTATTTGAATTATCTAAATTATTTAAACTAGCAAATATATGCACCCTCCGGGTGCAAGTATTTAGTTTTAATATAATAAAATATCATGTTAAATTAGAAAGGCTAATGAAACTGAATAAGAATTCAGATAAAAAATATTTGGAACAGAGGAGGTATAATCGGAAAATAGAACAACTTTGAAACTAACTGTTCCACCATTTTCCCTTACTCCCGTCTTTCAGTGGTAAATTTCCCTAATTTAACTATTTAGTTAAAATAGGAAGAAAATAATAAAATTACAGTTATTTCTTTATGTTAATAGATTTCTGTTAAGATTTATCCCCGAGATTTTTGCTCATATTTATTAAGATAAAACCAAACAATTAGAAATCAATAATACTAAGCATATATTTATTAAAATCAAATTTTTTAAGATCAATATGCAAATTAGCCTTCCTATTCACACTGTAAACCGCTATTTTGTTGAATATATAAATATAATTGCATGTTATTAGTATGTAGATATTGTTAACAGTCTTAATGATGTAAAACAATTTTACTAATAATTGAGGTTTAAATAAAAAATAAAATCATGGAGAATGTGTGTAAATAACAAAGGGAATTGTGACTTGTGTAGTTTCGGTTACAGACAAACAAACCCACAATCTCCATTATAATAAGATTATGATAATTTTAATGATTGAGTTGAAGATTAACCATATTCGCTGGATGTTAAAACTTTTCCTCTGACAGAAAATGTTTCACTCTATTTCTGTTTTGTGTTTCTGTTCGTGTGTTTTGATTTTTCTCTCTGACTTATCCCTCACCGGGTACAAATCGATGATACAATATGGCGTCCGACTATATACAACGAACACAAAGGAGGAGACTGGAATGAGACAAAGGAATGAACCTCGGTGGGGGGACCACCAACCTCTAAACTCAACCTGTTACAATAAGACGGACCATGACTTTCTGATAATTTTCTATTATTCTCTGATGGTCGTGATTTAAATGGTTCGATTATTCTTGTAAATGTTCGAAAATGGTAAGATGAACATTATTAGAAAGATTCGGTCAGTTAGATTCAATAAAATAAACCCAAGAGAGAACATTATGTTTCCAACTTCTCTCTTCTCTATGTCTATCAATTAATCAATCAATCAGTTCAGTCATTATATACAGTACGTGTCATAAGTATTTAAATAGACAATTTATTTCCAATCAGTTTATGACAAAGAGACAAATAAAAAAAGATTCATTCTCTCCCCAGAATCAGCAAACTTTGTCCGAAATAAGCAACGATTCAACGTTTCAACGTAATCAAGTTTTGTCCGCTTAATTTTTTAACATCGATTTTGTTCGTATGTATTTACCCAACCCCTCCGCCACATACAGGATGCGACTCAAGGTCAATTTTTAAGCGAAGTACAGCTGGTTTGAATTCAAAGATTTCATTCAATCTCCTAATCTGTTAGTTATACCAAGTTTAAAGAGCCCATTATACCCTACTATTTACCCATAGGGGAAGAAGAGAAGGATTGAGATATTTCCCAGGTATCAGTCCTTTAAACAAAAATAGCCTCGTCCAGGTTTTGAATACTGAGAAGAGCCTAATAATACTCGGGAGAATAATAATGGATATAGTTTTAGTTTAACCTGAAATGATGGCATGATAATTTCATTATTACATTTGATATGCTTTACTAAAGAGTTATTGCTAAATAGTTCAATAGGTGTATAATAATCTTATTTAACTCTCTCTCTCCTCTCTCTCTCTCTCTCTCTCTCTCTCTCTCTCTCTCTCTCTCTCTCTCTCTCTCTCTCACACACACACACGCACACACACGCCACACCTTTTTTCTTTCCTTCTTTTCATTTCATTATGTTCGATTGAAACAGATTAGTGGTATCTGATATTTTTAACCAAAGGGTGATGCAACATGATAACGGTCGTACTTTTTAAAAACACGAGTATTAATAATAATAATAATATAATAATAATAATAATAATAATAATAATAATAATAAGAAGAAAAGAAGAAGAAGAAGAAGAAGAAAGAGGTGAGAAAACTGTGGAACATGACAGTGAAGGTTGTGCCAATTGTAATTGGTGCCCTTGAAGCGGTCCCCAAGGGCCTGGAAAAGAGTTTGGATGAACTGGAAATCAGAGGAAGAATCGAGACCATCCAGACTACAGCACTGTTGGGATCAGCTAGAATACTCAGAAGAGTCCTGAAGACCAGAGGAGACTTGCTGTCACTCAGCCTCCAGTGAACCACCAGCTATGGCAGGTGTGAAAAACAATGATAATAATAATAATCCTGAATACCTTAGAAGACTTGCTGTCACTCAGCCTTTACTGAAGGACAATCAGCTTGAATTGGTGTGAAAAACTTACAAGTAATGAAATGATAAACCCCCTGTAAAAGTGATTTGGCGTTAAGGAAGTAATTTGCTTGTTTGATATCATCATTCTTTTTTCTTTCTTTTTAGATGAGAATAAAGTGTGCACACACACGCATACATTTGATGGAAAGATGCTTATCATATACACCCAGAACGAAAAAGGCCGAAGATGATGTAGACGTGTGTGTGTGCGTGATGAAAATTCAGAAAAACTTTTTCTTCTATTGACAATCATCAGACTAAAAAAAAAAAAACAAATGTCGAGTGTCTGACACGTTCAGAGTTAAGTCACATTAATATGTACATATAGAGTATATAAGAATGAATTATCACACACACACACACACACACACACGTGCGTGTCCTAGGTGTGACGTTAAACAGCATCTAGTGATGAGGTTCAACTTCTGGAGCTTTGGGGGAGAGTGGAGTACCCCTTCATTGCCATTACTCCCAATTCAACTCTTTTTCCTTTTTTCCTTCTTTTCATCTTTTCATTACATTCAATTGAAACAAGTTAGCGTTATCGCTTTTGCGCGCTCAGTCCCTCTCTATCTTTCCTTTACTCTCTTCTTCCTTTTTCCTTCCTTCATTCCTTATTATATTTTTCCTGATATCATGTTATTTTTCTTCGCTTTCTGTCTTTATGATAAAAAACGGAGTGGTCCATTATTTAGCTGTGGTGACGACACTCATAAGAAATATCAATTCGGAGGATAAGCAACACTAGTTAATCAGGATTTACATTTTTGCATTTCATCTTGGACGATTTGGACGGTCTTGTTTTTAACCAGATTATAATGTTGTTGCAAGATTATAAGGGTCGTTGTTTTGTCTTCATTGAAGGAAAACCCTTCTTTACACACACACACACATCCTCTAATAGTAAATGGACCACGAATTCGGTCAAACTTACTTGTTCAAAACACTTCATGACATTCCTTCAAAAATAAACCTTCTCCCCCTCTCCCCATCTGTGTTGTGTCCAACGTTACGAACTTCTGACTCATTCTTGACAATTTAATCCCTGTCACGTCACCAGATTTTCGCGCTGGTTTAGATTCTCACCAGTTTTTCCGATTTGTCGATCGTCCAAGACGCATCTACACGACTCTCCAGAAACATACCACATTCTTTTAATATTTTTTTTATCTGAGATTAGTTGAAAGACATTGAACTCCCTATACCCTTTTTCTATCATTTCTTCATATTAAATGTACATATTTGTCTATAATATAAAATATTCACGGTCTTCTATCTTTCTTTTATTATTTTTATTGCATTGTTTTATGTTCTTTCGCTGCCGTTACTTAAACTGCTGCTCGATCCCTTCACACAAGTGAGAAGGCAGAATAGTCGTACTTTTAAGCAACACGAGTATTTATATATAGATTTTGAAAGGAGATGCTTTTTTCCAGACGTGTACGATAATTGAACCTGCTTCATAAATTCAAAACACATAGTTGTTGCAATAACCGATATGCAGAGTTATTTACAATAATATCCGCTGAATGCTGAAAGTTGGCTTTTAAAGTAATCATGGGAAAATATTACCAAGTTGTATAATTTATGGCCTAATCAGTAAAACGAAATAAATTAAAACAACAGGGTGCGCACGAACTATGGCAATCGTAAAATCTATTCAATAGCTGATCATAAATGTTTCATCCACCCACCCCCCACCCTTTTCTAACATCAAAAGGAATCACCAAAATGGACAGAGTTTAGTTTTATAAATTCTTCGAGCAGAAAATGGTGGAAATGTGAATGATCTACAGATAATTAGTGAAGATTATTTTGTTATTTAATAATGATTCAAAATTCCTTTATTTGGATTCTCAAAAACCCTAAAAGTACACACACACACACACACACACACACACACACCACACATACATATATATATATATATATATATATATATATATATATATATAAAGTCGTCGGGGCGGCCTAATGTCGGTATCGGCCATACAGTGAGGGAGTCTATCCCCTTTTCACTAGCGCTAGACTAAGGAGATTAGTTTAGCATCTGAGGTGGAGCGCCACACCTACCATCAGCTCCTCACTTTACCGCACAGATCCCTGTTCTACTCATTCGCTGAGTTGGCGAGGGCCGGTATCGAACCAAAACCTTGTAATTCCTATATATATATATATATATATTTGTAGATGGGTTACCTGTTAAGTTGATACTGGGATGGTCCTAAGTTGGACCTGTGGGTAGAAATAGATCTATAACCACAATATGTAAGATTTTTAAGGCTTTTTTCTTTCCGAAATATAAAAAAGAAACTCCCACTACCAACCTAAGATTCCTAGTATCACCAGCAACTGAAAAAGTAGTCTGTTGTTTGTTTTTCTGTCCGATGCCGGTGAAAAAGTAGCATAGTAGTACTGGTAACATTTTACCGTGTTCCCCCGAAAATAAGACCTAGCGTTATTTTTCAGGATGATTTTGATATAAGCCCCCTCCCCTTAAAATAAGCCCTAGTTGAGAGCGATAATAAAACGAAAGAAACAAGCATTCTTCACAATCCCATCATGCAACGCAAGCACTCGACATCCCCGAAAATAAGCCCAATTGTTATATTTCGAAGTGAAATTAATATAAGCCCTGTTGTAGCCATCGCTTGAGTTAGACATGTTCCCTTCACACGTTTTTAGACTACTTCGCTAATTCGACCTTTTTATGTAGACGGTCTAAGGGGAATAACTATGCAAATACTAATATCTGACACCCCATAATGTGAGTTCTATTAGATTTCCCAAGATGCAAAGCTACTTACACCCCAGACTGGAAGTAGTTTCAAAGTTTTCGAGGGAATTTATCATATGAAGAATTTTGTCTTAGTAGTCCCTTTTTTTAGTCCCTTGAACTGGTTAAGCGTACAGTATTTCATGGTGTAAAGGAAGTCCAATAAAAAGATATATTGTTTTTTCCTGCATCTGTAGAGTTCTGTTCAATTTCTACCAGAAGATACATCAAGAAGCCGCTAGAACTGTTTTATTTTCGGGGAAATACGGTAAACTGGTAATAAAATTAACTGCAAAGCAATAAGGGTTGACATGCCGTAACATAACATAACCAACCTAACCAATCTAACCAACCAACCAACCAACCAACCAGTCAGCTGTTTGACCTAGTTATTACACATAACTTAAATTCTAAAAGAATTCAAACTGTTGACCATTTATTGTTTTGAATGATGTCTTAGTCATTCACAACAGCAGATGCCATCTTTAATTCAATATGATTAGTGAAAAGTGAACGACTAGCAGAATTTCCTAATAATGAATGAATGAACTCTGTGCAACAATAACGGTGAATGTTGCTCTGCATAATGTCTGCTCAACTGAGCGTGACTCTGGCTCGAAATATCCAAGTTCATTTGTTAGGATTATTCAGCTGGAAATACTTTTACTGGTCGTGGGTGGAAAATGTCGGCGAGATTGGATTAACTTGGCCAGAGGTCAGTTCTTTTGTTTCTATACCACCAGGATTACTGACTAGATGACCAAAATTATGTCCCTTTTAAATCACCTATTTTCGTTGGAATTTTTTTTTTAAATTGCCGCGTCTTCACTTAGAAATCTTGCTGATTCAAGTTGTGGTTTCCAAGAGGATAATTCCATGTCAAATCATTCAAGCCATGTCACCCACCACTGAAATTTTGTCCAGGTGTGGACTATGTTAAAGTAAGACAACCCCCAACATTTTAGCTTTCAATTAAAAAAAATTGGCCTAGTTATGTTTATCTTAACTCTAAAAATTTGGAAGTTGCACCAAAAATGGCGACTTTTTGTAATCTATTCTTGTCTGTAGAATGAGTTCTAGAGTTCCCCTACTCCAAAAAATTGGTTTGTAAAATCTTTTTGACCCAAGGAATCCAAAACTGCAATCAAAAAAGTTATTAACCAATTTTAAGTTATCAATGATTTCTGAATTTTTCATAGGAAGATCGATAGGTGGGAAAATCCCGATGTGGCACTGTATCAATAACATCTTTTTTTCTATTTTTCTTTTACATATCCTAAACATTATTTGTACCAAAAAGATAGTTTGTTTTTTGCTCAGAACCGAAACTACAACATCAGTCAAAATTTTGCACTTTTATGTTTTAACTTTTTGTTTACATACCGCCATTGAATAATATCTATATGGAGCCAAATAACTGTCATCAGAGTGCAGTAGAAATGGTCAGGATTATGTTGGTGGTTGGATAGATTTGAAATGATATGGAAACAATACATTCCTTTGTATCAATCATATTGCCTGCAAAATTCTGCTCAATATCGGCACTAGATTTCAGAATGGCATTTATGGTAAGCCTTCAATCCTTTTTATCATATATGTACTAGAAAGCGGTGGTTGAGGGTATAGTGTCCTGGTTATGACGTTCAACTACATCTAATGGTGAAGTTCCAATTCTGGAGCTCTGGGGAGTGTGAAATACCCTTTTATCGGCATTACTCCCAGATCCACCCTGACCTGCAGTACCCGTAGTACCTGTTAGCGTCCAATTTATGGGTTAAATAGGAAAAAAATGAGTTAAAAATGTTTTTACAAGATTTTGAGTTTAGAAAAACATTTCAATGACCATCAAGAATGAATAAAACAAAAATGAGATAAAATAACCCAAGGGTTGATATGCCGTAAAATCTAACCAACCAGCCAACCAACCAAAAGAAACATGGTGGGTTGGATAGATACTACCAAAATGCTCAGTCTGAATACTTCCAAAATTCACGATGCTCAACAGATATAAAGGTTATTTCCTATAACTCCAACGTAAACAAAGGGGAACCACTCTTAACTGATAAATTATTTATTTATTGATCTACTAGGAAAAAAGAAGACTGGGTTAGGGTTAGGGTTTAGGATTAGGGTTAGGGTTAGTTTAATGGGAAAATAAATAAATAATTCATCAGTCAAGAGTGGTTCCCCTTTGTTTATGTTGGAAATAACCGATATAGATATTAGCATCTCTTTTTAAAAAAGGGAAATCATTGAATGTTATTGTTTATCAGCTCCCTAATTTACCGCACAGATATAAGTAAAAAGTAAAGTCGTCGGGGCGACCTAAAGTCGGTATCAACCAGACAGCCTATCCCCTTTTTACTAGCGCTAGACCAAGCAGATTGATTTTGGATCTAAGGTGGAACGCCACATCTACCATCAGCTCCTCGCTTTACCGCACAGATCCTTGTGCTACTCATACGCTGACTGGGCGAGGGCAGGTATCGAACCAGGAACCTTGCGATTCCTAGGCAAGTGCTCTACCGACTGAGATGTGCTATTCATACGTTGAGTTGGCGAGGGTCGATATTGACAATGTTCGATAAAGGTCTTGGAAAATAATCTACACCTTATCAGTGGGAATACTACTAAAATCCTTGATGCTCAATAGATATGAATATTAGCATCTTTTATAAAAAAAAATATATATTGTTTGCAGTTGACGTCTTCAGTTGAGGATGGGGCAGCATTTCAAGATGGAGCAAGCATCGTTGCTAGGCTGTGTCTATGTGTTGGCTGAACTAAGTGTAACAACAGACACGGATTCGGTGAAATCAATTGATTAATGAAGCTGAAGACAAAAGGAAAAATCAATAAAATTAGAACTTCTGCCATATTTAGAAATGATAAAGTAATTAAGATTTGCTATTTAAAAGTCATGATTTTCAAAAGTTAAATGTCGCAGACTCACCACTTGCCACTTGCCACTTTTCAAGAAGACGGAAAAAGAATTGGAGGTTAGACGTAAATTTAATAGACAGTTAACTCAATTACTATGTGTGGGCTGCCAACTGCAAATGTATACACACACAACACACACACACGCACACACACACACACACACACACATATATATATATAATGGAGGCGCATGGGCCAGTGGTTAGTGTCGTGGAAAATGGACTCGTCGATTCGAGTTCAATTCCTAGACGAAGCTGTTGGCATTTCCCATAGCGCTAATACCCTTGGGAAAGGTATGAATCCATATATTCTCCCTCCAGCTATGGGTTGAATAGTAGGGCAGACTGGGCCCTTCAGCCTTGGGTAGGTAACCAGTCTAGGAGAGGGATAACTGAATTCAAAATTCCTGAGGTCGGTCGTTGATTGGGTTTGTGGCAACACTTGATGCACCAATTCTTTGCTATCGACTGTGCCCAAAAGTGTGGATGGTCCAACACAAGCCTTCACCACTATAAACAAATCACTGTGTGGGTGTTCATTGTATGAACACTCATACGTCGATAATCGACGGGAGAGTCTATCATATATATATATATATATATATATATATATATATGGCTGCCAACTGCAAATATGTATGTTTCTGTCTGTCTGTGTCATCAACAGACACTGTGTTTCGACGTTTACGTCTCATCTGTGTGGCTAGACTTATGGAGAAATGTAGACAAACACCGGATGTTACACTGGATGGAAGTTTATTACTGGTGGTAATGTCGACGTTTAAACTTAAAACCTTTTTCAGGTCAATATGATAAAAAGAAGAGAAAAAGATTTTTGTTGTTCAAAAGATGATTGATGTTTTTGAATGAGCTGAGTTGGAAATATGTAGAAAAGACTCATAAACCGTTCATTGATTAGTGTTCAAATTGAATGTTCATGGCGTGTTTGGAACAGGAGAAAACGAAAGTTAAGATGTGATAGGAAAACATGCGGTCGAAAGCCATGACGTTATTGGTACACGGGGAAATGATGAAAATGTGTGACGTATTCCTTACAGATACCAATGTTTTAAGAGACTATAAGTATGAATTGTCTGAATATTTAATATATATATATATATATATATATATATATATGGTGTGTGTGGTGTGTGTGTGTGTGTGTGTTGTTGTGTTGTTGTTGTTGCTTTTGCTATTAATGACTGCTTTGCCTAGATGTGAAATGAGTAGCAGTGGGAGTAAGTAGGTGGGAAACTCACAGAAATTATATGAAAGGGTTTTGTATTGACAAGAAGGAGAATATCATCAACGTAACGAATGTCATCATATCATCATCATCATCATCATCATGTTGTGCCACCAACGCGGATATCCATGAGACTCTCTTGCCAACCATCCCTATCATTTATTGGCCCATGACAGCATACAGTATCCGCACAGAACTGGTCTATGTAGGTCTTTGCTGGACGACCCGCACTAACATGTCCATGTGCTGGTTTTCACAGAAGGACGTCGCTTATGAGTTCATCCTTAATTCTCCAACAGTGTCCGGCATGTCTTGTTCATCTTACACAGATGGTTTGTGTGACAGGGGATAGGTGGCCGTATAGCTGCTTTCTTGTGAGATGTTGCTTCCACGATTTGTTCAAGATCACACGCAGCATCCTTGTGCAAGCACCCAGGCGCCTCGTTAAGGTCCATGTAGATGGGGTTTGTTTTGTTTTTTTTTTTTGTTTTTTTAATGTCATTCTCTTCTTGTTAGGACGAAAAATTTCCATCACCCTCACTTAACAACTATGAAGGAACTTTTGGAACATTCAGTATTACTAGCAGGACCTGTGGATATACCACAGTATGATAATTGAATGATTACAACGTTTGATATGTTTACTTAAGAGCTGAATAGTTCAATATGTTATAATAAATCTCCTCTCTCTCTCTCTCTCTCTCTCTCTCTCTCTCTCTCTCTCTCTCTCTCTCTCTCTCTCTCTCTCTCTCTCTCTTACACACACACACACACACACTCTTTTTTCTTTCTTTCCTTCGCTTCATTTTTCATTATGTTAGATTGAAACAGATCAGTGTTATCGCTTCCGCGTGCACACCCCCTCTCTCTATATTTCCCCTACACTCATAATGAATAAGAAATCAGCAGATAAGCAAAGATAACGGTGTACGAGGATAATACTTTTAAGGATCTAAGTATTAATATATAGATTGGATGGTCTCATTTTTAATCAGAGGTGTTGCAAGATGATAACCGTACTTTTAAAAAACACGAGAATTGTTATACAGATTAGAGGGTCTATTTTTAACCAGAAGGTGTTGCAAGATGATAACGGTCGTGCTTTTAAGGAACACGAGAATTGTAATACAAATTAGAGGGTCTCATTTTTAACCAGAGGAGATAACGTTTGTACTTTTAAGTAAGACGAGTATTGATATATAGATAATAATATAAAACAGTTTGTAAATTTGAGAGTCCCGTTAAAATGCAAGGCGCCGGTAATCTGTTTAATCTGTGCCAATGGCCTTTACAAAAAACGAGCTAATGAATTTCTCTTCTTTCAGTTTGCCGTAAGTACCCATTGTTTGTTAGGGCATTTTTGGGGTTCTTTTTTTTTTATTTGATTTTTTCTTTTTGTTCACTTCCTATAGCATTAGTTGTTCTACTTTGCCTGGGGGAGGGGGGGTTACTATCTGACACGGCTTTCTACTGCCAGTTGCCCGAAGACATCCTCTTTCTACAACTTTTTTCCTGTATTTAGCAACGTTGTCCAGCATTGCTCCAAGGAGAAACCAACCAGGTCGATGGTAATGAGGCGTAGTTAAGAATGTAAAGTGCTATTCTCAAACTCATCAACACAAAAGAGTGAGAAGGAAGAGAGAATTTCATTGGTCAGCTGACTCAACTGATGACAGGCTATTGATTGTTTTTTCAGAATCAGTTGTTGATTCTGGAAGTATCAGTGTTTATCGTAAAAACCAAGGGACGTAACTCGGATTGGGTGTTTAACAGCACCGTGAGTATCTTAGGTACTAATGCAGAAGAGTGCACAAGGTCGGGTTAGCTCAGTCGGTAGAGCGTTCGGCTAGAAACCGCAAGGTTACTGGTTCGATAACGGCCCTCGCCAACTCAGCGTATAAGTAGCACAGGGATCTGTGCGGTAAAGTAAGGAGCTGACGGTAGGTGTGGCACTCCACTTCAGACGCAAAAACAATCTCCTTGGTCTAGGGCTAGTAAAAAGGGGATAGACCCCCTCACTGATCGGCTGATACCGACTTTAGGCCACCCTGACGACTTTACTACTTTTACTTACGTATAAAAAGCATTACATTTCCCGGAAATATCCGTTGTCCTGGGTATAACGTTAAACTCTCTGATGGTGAAGTTCCAGTTTCTGGAGCTCTGGGAAATGTGTAGTACCCCTTCATCACCATTATTCCCAGGTCCACTCTGACCCGGAGTGGTAGAACCTGATAGGGCCTCATCCATGGGTTAAATAGAAAAAATGAGAACCTGTCAAAAATGAATAAAACAAAACGTCTTCGGCATAAAATTACCCAAGGAGTCGACATGCCGTAAAATCCAACCAACCAACCAACCAACCAGCCAATGGAAATACATGAAACCTTTTAGACGCTAGGGTTAGAGATATGGTAAAGGTTAGTTTTAGTTTTAGGATTAGTGCTAGTGTTAGAGTTAGGGCTAGGGTTAGGTTACATCGGGAGTTTCCGTAATTTAATGCTATTTATACGTAAAATGCGATTCTAATGATATTATCTCTCTTGCGTTATTGTGTATTTGTACCTTATTTTATTTTGTTATCCCCAGTCTTCAAAATGTCGTCTGTGGTTCGCCTTACAATAAATTTAACCTGCCAACGGTAGAATCTATATATTAATACTCGTGTTCTTTTATTATAGGACCGTTTTCATCTTGCAATACCCTCTGCTTAAAAATGAGACCGTTCAAATCGGCCAAGATGAAATGCAAAAATGTAAATCCTAATTATCTAGTGTTGCTTATCTGCCGAATTCTTATTTATGAGTGCCGTCACCTCAGCTAAATAATGGACCATTCCGTTTTTATTAGAAAGAAAGAAAGAAAGAGAAGAAAAGGGGCATGCTAGATAGAAAAAATATCATGAGAAAGAAAGAAAGAAAGAAAGAAAGAAAGAAAGATGGGGACAGAAAGAGTGGATTAGCATGCGGAAGCGATGACGCTAATCTGTTTCAATCGAACATAATAAAAAAGATGAAAAGAAGGAAAGAAAAAAATAATGAGAGAGTTAAATCAACATTATTATACTTTTTACATATTGAACAATTTGGTTCATATTGAACTTTTTACATATTAAACTTTTACATATTGAACTACTTTGCTCTTAAGCAAACATATCAAACTCTGTAATAATCAAATTATCATACTGTGGTATATCCACAGGTCCTGCTAGTATAAAATAAAACACTAAATTTATTAAACCGACATAATTTAAAATCATTTTTACAGGTATTAGGAGTTTCTTGTCGAAAATAACATAGAATACTTAACATGGTTTAACACTTGTAGCCGATTACTAGTTAATGGGATGAGAACAATCTAACCCAATGGATTAAATGAAGGACTTCGTTTGAAATTCCGTGAAGGCTCCCGATTTCGACAAGAGTTTTCCTATGAATCACCTGAAGAAGGCCGGAGAGCACATCGGACGAAACATTGAGTAATAACAATAAAGATGAGGACAATAGTTCGAAAAATCTAAATTATATAAATTATCAAGCCTTATCTCAAAAATTCAGATAAATAGAGGTCGTTTTAGTTCACTAAGTGGAGCAAGCTTCCAGGTTCGAGACCGGTCCTCACAAACTCAGCGCATGAGTAGCACTGCTTGTATAATCTGATCCGTGTAGTAAAGTGGGTAGCTGAAGGTAGCTGCGGCGCTCCACACCAGGAAAACAATTTCCCTGGTCTATAACTAGCAAAAAGACGATAGACTACCTCGCTCTCTGGTTGATACCAATAACAGTTGTCTTGTGTATAACACTAAAATATATCTGATGGTGAGACTCCAGTTCTGGAGATCTGAGGAGCGTTGTGTACTCTTTAATTGTTATTACTCCAGATCCATTCTGAACCGGAGTGGTAGTACTTGTTATATTCCCATCTATGGAAGCGGGTGGTGTAATGGTTAAAGTCATGGGAAATGGACTCGTTGTCCCGAGTTCAAATCCTGGATATGGTAATTGCATTTCACTTAGCGCTAATACCCCTAAGAAATGTATGAATCCTACTCTCCCTCCAGCTATGGGTAAATAGTTGGGCAGACTGGGCTCTTTAACCTTGGTATAGTAACCGGTCTAGGAGAAGGTAAACTTGCCTCAAAATTCAGGTTTCTAATTGTAACAGCTGTCCCTGATGATACTGATGCTTCTATTTAGAAAAAGAGTGAAGGATTCTAATTAGCATTCAGTTGTTATATTTGTTATATTGAAAATTTAGATGATTAAAAGTTGATATTCAGTAAAAATGATGATTCCATAAGAGTTGGTATTTACCCAACATGTTCGCCATGTGTAGGCTATTTGCATTTCACATAGTGCTAATACACTTGGGAAAGGTATTAATTCAATTGTTCTCTCTCCAGCTATGGGTAAATAGTAGAGCAGACTGACTCTTTAACCTTGGTATGGCAACTGGACTAGGAGAAGGAAAACTCTGAATTTAAACCAAAGGGGTTCTTTTCTCGTGAGTCAAAAATATTTTGTGAGCTCCTCGTCCCTGTCCAATAAAATCAACAACTTTAAGGATGTCACAAAATATTGCAAGTATGAGACACCCGGTGAGGATTGATCCCATTAGAGTATGCAAATAACTATCTAATGATAAATATAGAGTCCTTCTATTTATTTAATTTATTATAATATAAAGTAAAAAATGTAAAATATGCTGAGTGGCCTATTGTATATATATATAGTTATTAATTGCATATATTCTCCCTTAAAATAGTAGGGCAGACTGGGCTCTTTAACCTTGGGTAGGTAACCAGTCTAGGAGAGGGATAACTCTGAATTCAAAATTCCCGAGGCCAGTCGTTGATTGGGTTCGTGGCATTCCTTGATGCACCAATTCGTTCCTATCGACTGTACCAAAAAAGTGTGGAATGGTCCAACACAAGCCTTCACCACTATAAACAAATCACTGTGTTGGTTGTTCATTGGATGAACACTCATGCGTCGAAAATCGACGAGAGAGTCCATTTTTTTTAATTGCATATATATATTTAACCTGGCTCTTTAACCTTGGTATGGCAGCCGGTCTAGGAGAAGGAAAACCAAAGGGGCTCTCTTCTTGTTATTCAAAAACTACGTTGAGGGCTCTTCCTTCTTCTTTATTCCTTCTCCTCTCTTTTAATGAACTCACGCACGCACACACACACACACACACACACATACATACATTTCTTCCGTCTCTGAAATATGTTCTTTTTATATCATGATTTTCAGTCGACTATTTCTTACGCTGATCTGTTGTCCAAAGGGAATTATTTCCAAAGAAACTTTCTCACTTTTCTATACACGCTACCCATTCACATATACACTGTGTATTATAACTCAAATCTATGACTCCCTTAAGACTCGCCAATATGGAAATATTGGTGATGATCACGTGACCGTACATTGCAGTCAGAGTTTGATACCTGACAATGACAAGAATTGAATAAAGGATTTTTAGAACAGCCATTCTGTTCCTTTGTTCAAAGAAAGGGTTTTATTTATTTATTTATTTATCTATTTACTAGAAAGTTGTCCGTTATATGACGGCGTTGTATTCAATAATATAATTTTACCGCTGTGGGTATAAAAAAAAATAGCGGGTTATTAGTTCGAAACTAATACCCGCATTCCTATTATTACATAATTGATGGGTAGCCTGTTAACTATGTACAGTAGCGTATATTATAAAATAACAGCTAATGAAAAGATACAGAATGGATGATAGACACTTCGTAACCCTGTACTGACCTAGACTTCTGGTATGGAGTATGAACGTGGGAAGTTAGCTAGAGAAATCAGTCTTTGGCTAACCGTTGAGCGATACGGACCGTAATGGCGTCTCTCGTTCAGTTAGCCAAATTCTCATACGCGTGTTTGTGATCTGTTATCTTAAATAGAATATATATGTTCTCAAAATAAAGAAAGTCTTGTGTCGTTAGTAAGACATCCCATATTATGAAACATCTGCCAGTTTCAAAGACAGATCCAGAATAACAGAATATCGAGTTTAGCCACTGTTGGATTTTTTTATATATAAGGCATGGGGCAAATGGTCACTCCTAAATATAGACTCGTTGACTACCACGTGACCTGAGAAAGATTCCCATTGTCCAATCACTGGCAGTGCTGCTGCTGCTGTTGTTGTATTAATAGAGGCCTGGTTCTAAACTTATGTCATTGACACTCGGACGATCTTGGACGACGGACTTACAAAGAATACTATAACACAGGATACTTATTGGCTTGCTTACTTATTCACTACATCTGGAACTAAGGATGGCTGCCAGATACTTAACAGCCACAAACCCAAAGATAGAAGGACCAACCCAAGCTAAGATGAAAGTTAACAAAATGAAAGAAATACAAGATAAGTATCTAAGTAAAGAAGATAAGTACGCCTGTATACAACCACGGGTATGCAGGTGTACTCTAATATAGTGACTGTTCGTAAGATGAAACGCAAGATGAGTATGCTATGCAATGTATGGAGAATTAGATTTTGTTTCTATTTTATATAACGGTTTGTCTATATTGTTCGTATGGATGCCTTATTTTGGAAGCTTAAAAAACGGTCAAATAATGGACAATGAATTGCACATCAAGTCTAAAATAATTATAGACAATATATACGACGAAAGATGAGTAGGGTATGCAAAACTATAATGCATTAAGTTATCCATAAAAGGGTAACCTTACACAGAATATGGGAAGAGACGAAGTTAACAGGTTAACACGATTTAATTAGAAAGTATACAAGGGGTTATTTCCTATAAGTCTAACATGATCAAAGGGGAACCACTCTTGATTGATAAAGTATTTATTTATTTATTGATCTACTAGGAAAAAAGAAGACGGGGTTAGGGTTAGGGTTTAAGGTTAGGGTTAGGGTTTAGGGTTAGTTTAATGGGAAAATAAATAAATAATTTATCAGTCAAGAGTGGTTCTCCTTTGATCATGTTAGACTTATAGGAAATAACCCATACAAGGATAACAAGGGTTCCGTCCTAAACCAGAAAAAGGGAACATAAGTGTTCTACAGAAAGCAAGAAGTTGTGATAAGATAAAGATGGGAATGCACTTAGTCGCTAAGTGCATTCCCATCTTTCTTTGTTTTAAGGAGGTCTGGGGACAAAACGAACACGTCTGCGCTTAGTTACGGATGGACCGATGGACAGACGTACGTTTCGTTCCACGTTGTGTATATAAAATAGATAGGTGTCGGGGGGTGCATTGCCACGTGACAAACGGGCACGAGACGTGGAAAGCCCTGCCTCCAATATTAAAAAAAGGGAGACAATTCTATTTTGTGTCACAACATGTGTCACAATATCAGGTTCTTACATTTTTGGTCATCCATACTTCAGCTATCCCAGAAGGTATTCATAAATTTAAACGGGCTTTCATCACATATGAGTAAATAAAAATGACTCAGTACCTACGTATGCCCAGTCGGCGAAGCTTAGAATACGCTGACTGTATCCCCTGCAAAAAAGGGTAAGACCCCCCCCCCCCAAAAAAAAAAATGTGGTGTCCTAGGTATGACGCTAAAATGTATTTGATATTAAGACTCCAGTTCTGGAGATCTTTTTAGCGTGAAGAATCCCTTCCTTGTCATTACTCCTATGTCCACTGTGATCCGGAGTGGCACACAACCCCCCCCCCCCCCGTATCTCCCCCTCCCTGGGTCCATACTTCCGAAGATCATAGAATTGACCGGAAAACTAACTGATACAGTTAATGACTAATTAATCATGTGATGTCTTGGTCAGAAGATCAAGAAAAACTAATATTTTGCCAGTAGATTTATAATCTAAATATATAGGATATCTGACATCCTCATCATTATGATTAATAACATTCTTTATTCTATTTACAGCAACAACAACAATATATATATATATATATATATGTGTGTGTGTGTGTGTGTGTGTGTGTGTGGAGAAAAGTAGACAAACACGGGATGTTATGGAAATTGGATGTTTATTGTCGATGATGCAACGTTTCGGTCAAACGTTGCATCGTTGACCGAAACGTTGCATCGTCGACAATAAACATCCAGTTTCCATAACATCCCGTGTTTGTCTACTTTTCTTCACATATTGTCGGATTAACCTCCTTATATTTCTCCGATACATATATATATATATTGACAGACAGACAGACAGACAGAGACAGACAGACAGAGAGAGTTTGCTCTGTTTATGAATAAATTGTGCCCAATATCGGTGATAGAGTATACATTTATAAGATAGCGTATACATAGAGTCAACGGCGCTTGGTAACTGTCAGTTTTTTTTTTTACTAGGCAATTTTTAACCAGTTAGAAGATCGCTTAGGAGTAAAACCGACAGTTATAAAGAGACGTTGAATCTATATCTACGCTATCCTATATATATATATATATATATATATATATATATATATATATATAGAGAGAGAGAGAGAGAGAGAGAGAGAGAGAGAGAGAGAGAGGGAGGGACAGAGACAGACAGAGAGAGTAATTAATATTCTATTCTATCTCTTATCATCTAGTTTAGCAAAGGGTAAGTGAGAAACCTTTCATCACAGACACACCCTTATATATATATATATATATATATATATATATATATATATATATATATATATATATATTTAATTTGTTGAGTTTTTAAAGATAAATGTTTATTATAGACAGCTACCCAGACAGCTTCTGGACCAGAATGTGACATTAAGAAAAGATCTTCATTAAACACCATGGGATCTAATTTGGCAGGCTGATGATTGCGACCTAGCAAGAAACCTGGATAGCTGTCTATAATAAACATTTATCTTTAAAAACTTTATATATATATATAGACAGAATGCTAGACACAAAGAGACAGAAAGACAGAAAAAGAGAGACAGAGACGGGGGAGACAGAGAGAGAGAGAGAGAGAGAGTAATCAATACTATATTTGGTCTTTTCTCATTTACATTGCCAAAGAGAAAGTGAATAACTTTTTCTGACTAATTAGCTATTTGCCGACCAACACTGAAGCTTCATAAGACCAATATTAATTAGTAATATTAAATAATGCAAATTATTAAATAATAATAATAATAATAATAATAATAATAATGTTTATTCTAGGTCACTTGTGGCTCGGTTCTATTTTTGGCCAATCTGACGAAACAGATGCTAATCTATGAATTTTTCCGAAATTGGACATTTACGCAAATTACGCAGCGACCACTGAAAACCTATTTCGTTTTTGTTTTTTTCACGTAAAAGGTTTCACATTGCTTCATTTCACACACACACACACACACACACCAAGTAGCCTACCTTGCACCAATGGTGTATATCCGTCTCTTTACATAAGCGGTATATATATCGTATGAGGCGCGTGGTGTAATGGTTAGAGTCGTAGGAAATGGACTCGTCGACCCGAGTTCAATTCCTGGGAAAGGCTGTTTGCATTTCACATAGTGCTTATACCCTTGAGAAAGGTATATATCCAACTACTCTCACTCCAGCTATGGGTAAATAGTAGGGCGGACTAATCTTGGAATGACAACCAGTCTAGGAGAAGGAAAACTCTGAATTCAAACTCCGCTTAAGAAATTGACTTTGTGTCACATCATACTCGTGTGGAGGAGTTGGTATATATATATATATATATATATATATATATACTATACTATATATATATATATATATATATATAGTATGAGCTTATACCCATTGTTGTATTTCTTATACTCATCTTAATCTTATAATCTCATAGTACACTTATCTTTTGTGGAGTCGACGTATTTCTTCTTACAATGTTCTTGTGTTTCTGAGTAGCAGCTTCCCTTACTTGGGCTGAGTATTTCTTCTACTTCTTCTGGACTGGTACCTATCTTCTTAAGATATTTCTGAGTGGTCTAAGACGTCGATCGAGGTGTTCTGCGTTGTTGGTTTGTTCTTAGTTAACAACTCAAGAGATTTATTAAATGAATTCACATATTTATTTCTTTTTCTTGAATCCGGATCAGTTAACCACGTGTGAGAGTCCAGTTAACCACGTCTTCATCGTTCGGCGGCTAAACAGAAACTGACTAACTAAAATCTCCTTCCCACGGTTCAAACCCCGAATAGGAAGAGAAGGGTCAAAATAAGGTTACGAGACGTCCATCCAAATCTCTAACCGTTTAGGTTTGAATTCAAAGGATGTCTCTACACTAACCGTGCATAATTGATAGGATACCCAACAATTATGCAACATCAACCCATCAATCCAATTTTATTCAGTCTTATTTCTGATTGGCTTATCAATTGCTTTTCTTGCCGAAGAAAGAGTTGCAGTTAGTCTAATAACGTTGTGGGGGTAGGTATTTGCCCAACCCGTTCGCCACGTACAGGATGTGACACAATGTCACAAGTATGGGTCATCCAGCAAGGATATAACTGGTTATTCATTGGTAATGGATCTGTGAGACTAATTTGGTTATGATTAAAACACAACAGGGACCTAAAGAAGATCAAAAGATACAACGGTTAAAATGGTATTATATATATATATATATATATATATATATATATATTGGGGGGATTATGTGCTTAATTAAAGTCATACCTAATTTGTTAATTAATTAATTATAATTAAATGAATTAGGCGTGCATATCGGTTTAAATGTAAAGCGTAAACAAATCGAGAAAAAGTCGATCTCTGTATGTACTGTCGTATTTCATTTTTGAACCTTTGTGTATATATATATATTTGATAGTGTAATGGTTATCATCGTAGGAAATTAAAACGATGAGACGAGTTCAAATCCTGGATAAGACTGTTTACATTTCACATTGCTCAAATACCCTTGAGAAAGTATGAATCCGACTATTCTCCCTTCAGCTATGGGTATATAGTAAGGCAGACGGGTCTCTTTAATCTTGGCATGGAAACGAGTCTAGGAAACGGAAAACTCTGAATTCAAACCTGCTAAACCCTGCTTAAGAAATTAACCATGTGTAATATCCTGCTCGTGTGGGTATATATATATATCTATATATATATATATATATATATATATGGGAGGAATATGAAAATGTTCACCCTTTAAGCAAGAACTCAATCCAACGTCATGAAGATGGTCTAACAGACCGAAACGTTATAACGTCGACATCACCACCCACAAAAACATCCATTTTGTACAACATCCCGTGTCTGTCTACCTTTCTCCACACACACACACACACACCACACACACACACACACATATATATATATATATATATATATATATATATATATATATATATATATAAGTATCGGACTCCTCTGGGAACAAATTAGGAGTAGAATCATTATTTTGTTTGCCATTGTTTGATTTCCACTAATTAATTTTTTTCCGTCATATATATATATATATATATATATATATATATATATATGAGAAGTAAATACACAAGCGATGTGTTTATGATATGGCTTTTTTAGCCGACAATTGTTTGGAGAATATGTGCTTAATTGAAGTCGTACCTAATTTTGAAAATTAATTAATTAGTAATTAATTAATTAGGCGGGCATGCCTATTTAAATTAATTAATTAGGCGGGCATACCTATTTAAATGTAAGGCTTGATTTTTCTCGATTTGTTTAGCCTTACATTTAAATAGGTATGCCCGCCTAATTGATTAATTACTAATTAATTATCTTTCAAAATTAGGTATGACTTCAATTAAGCACATATTCTCCCCCAAATATATATATATATATATATATATATATATATATATCACCGAGTGAAAATAAAAGACGATTCTAAAAAGTAGGTTTGTCATTATCAGAATTCGAAAACAAAATCTGGATTAAAGGAGAGAAATTTAATTTTTATTGAACATAATTTACGTTCTCTCCCTTTATTTGTCAATAAATTCATTGGTGTACCTTGTGAAATAAAAGTAAGTCGTTAGGGTGGCCTAAAGTCGATATCAGCCAGACAGCGAGGGAGTCTATCCTCTTTTTACTAGTGCTTGAACAATGAGATTTTTTAGCGTCCTACCATCAGCACCTCACTTTACCGCACAGGTCTCCGTGCTTACTCATACGCTGAGTTCGCGAGGGCCTGTCGGGTTTCATTTAATTTTTTAGGGTCCCCATAGATTCATTGTACATGTTTAAATTCATACTAATCTAAAGTGGGTTACTTTTTTTTTTTAATTTAGAAATCTTGGATTATTTTTTGTATACAAGGTGTGCTGTAATCCACCACTTAAACTTATAACTCAGCAAGGTCATATGGTTTAAACCCAAGTCAATCAACAGACCGAATACGTGGTTGGTTAACTACTTAATCGCTGATATTGACAGCTGTTCATTTGAACGTTATTCGATAGTGACGAGCGAACTTGCAACAAGAAACAACCAAGGGATCATAACCAATACTAAGGGGTACCAAGGAACAATCAAGGGATCATACCCAACACTAAGGGGTACCAAGGAACAACCAAGGGATCATACCCAACATTAAGGGACACCAAGGAACAACCAAGGATCATACCCAACACTAAGGGTACCAAGGAACAACTAAGGGATCATACCCAACACTAAGGGACACAAGGAACAACTAAGGGATCATACCCAACACTAAGGGACACAAGGAACAACCAAGGGATCATACCCCAACTAAGGGGTAAGGAACAACTAAGGCATCATACCCAACACTAAGGGTACCAAGGGACAACTAAGGGATCATACCCAACACTAAGGGACACGAAGGAACAACCAAGGGATCATACCAACACTAAGGGACACCAAGGAACAACAAGGGATCATAACCAACACTAAGGGACACCAAGGATCACTAAGGATCGCGCTCTGCTTAAAACAAAGGATCTCCGCTGGACAGTGCCCTTGCTTGAAGCCTAAAGGATGGCCACAAAAATCGTAACAAGAAATAGTCCTTAGTTTGGTTTTAAGTATTTACTGAATGGTAATCAAATAATGTACTATAAGATTTTAAATATTTGCTTATGTTTCTGTTGTAGATTGAAGTTTATCAAACTGTATCAAGTATCAAGTATTAAAACTGAATTGTTCAAATACTTTTGATCAGTACTTTCTAAATAAAGATTACACAAGATACATTGGTCATAAATATTTGAAGAAGTACATCATGAATTTTACATTCAGAACCACAGAATAAACTAAATGCATGTCTAGCTATGTTTGATACGTACCATATATATTGGCGGTGAGTCATCTGAGAAAACACAACGATAGAATGTCAAATGCTACTGGCACTTATGATGATAAAAAAAATAAAAAAACAGGAAATGGTCTTACTCGAACACGAGTTGACAGCCATAATTATTATATTATACTTGCGGATATGTTACACCAGTGGATAGGTCGTATCCCTAATTTGTGGTTGTCAAAGTGGGCTATTTAATAACGAAATTGATTTATTTGTAAATGTTTGATTGTAATCCTAACTATATTTTGTACATTCCATTTTAAAATTGCACTTTATTTGTCTACTAGAAGCGGCTACCCAGCAACAAATGGGAAAGGGGGACCCTGGTGTATTGATCGGTTTACTTTTGAGATTTACAAATGCTGGACATTTTTAACAAGAACTTCAATGCTATTTCTATCTATATTTTAATTTTACAATCAAATCTTCATAATTTTTGCACAAAAAGCAAGAACTGGCAAAATTTAATCTCTCTATATATATATTTACTTTGTCATTAATTGTTTTATTTTTATAGTTTCATTGTACATACATACATACATACACACCACCTGCCCTTTATATATGTACTAGAAGCAGCTACCCGGCGTTGCTTGAGTAGAGGCGGGATAATAAAAAGTTAGTCTCGCAGATCCATTGATTGTTTGGTCTTATATAATTGATTTATGTTTTAATCATGAACGCGACCAATGACTTTCCCTTCTCTTACTATTAAAATCCTAAATTTTAAATACCTTCCCAGATATAAATAAAATCTTCAGTAATTTTTGCACAAAAGCCAGCTTTGTTGATAGTGAATGTGTATATATATTTACCTTGTCGTTAATTGTTTTATTTTCGTAGTTTCCTCCAGACACACACACACACACAATTGCTTTTATATATGGATAGATAGATAGATAAATTATCATTTATTTGTACCCAGTTCTATGATATCAAGTGTTCCTATCTAATACCAATAATTATATACATTATTTTTCTTTCTTTTTTTTTTCCCTACTACCTTCTTTCTATTCCATTGAAACAGACAATACGATGGATTAGCATTATGCCCTCACCAACTCTCTCCCTCCTCTTTCTCGATCTTACCCCTCACTTTATCCTTCAACATTCCTCTCTATACCCAACCCTCTCGATCTTGCATTCTCCTTACATCGATCCTAGGTAAAAATATGATTGAGCAGCACTTTAATCCTACGGAGAATACCGATATTTTTTTATTAGCAGTATGCTAGTTTTATCATAAAATTGAAGAAAAGCCTTTTACCATAGTTCTGTTATATATTCTCGTTCAACATCGGGGATATAAACGGTGAGACAGACAGACAGATTAGAGATAGGGTCGATGGAATAAACTTGTAAATAAATAAAAAAAGTCAAATTTCAAAATTTAGTTTGATGTGTTGCAAATCGTTGTCAAAATTTTCCGTTTTAATTTTGACGACGATTTGCAACACATCAAACAAATTTTGAAATTTGACTTTTTTTTTTGTAAGTCAGGTTAGTAATTTTTTTATTTCATTTATTTAACGAATCTTGAAATATTTTCTAAACTAAAATATTTATGTGCAGTTTAGAAAATATTTCAAGATTCGTTAAATAAATGAAATAAACAATTACTAACCTGACTTACAAAAAAAAAGTAAAGTAAAAAAAATAGATAAATAAAATTTTAAAAATTAAATAAATAAATAAAAAAAGAGAAAGATATTTTTTTAATTTAAAAAGAAAAGTTCGTGAGATTTGGGGGGGGTACCATTTTTGAATCGGATTTTTAAAATTGATTTAAATTTCAAAATTTAGTTTGATATGTTGCAAATCGTCGTCAAAATTTTCCGTTTAGCCGGTAGATGATAGATGAGGATGATGGTCTTACTTGTTACACTTCTTGTTGTCTTGCTGCTTACTGCTCCTACTGCTCCTAATTCATCGTCCATTTTCTCTGGGCTTCTTGTTAAGGGTTGGTCTTCTTCTTTCTGTTGGTTCTTCTTCATGCTGGGCTGGTCATTATTTTTAATATCAGATTAATAAATAAGATTTGCTTTATTTCGCAACCCTGCCCAATTGATTCCACTGCGGGGGGTGGGGAACGACATTGGAGCGGCGACCTAGCATCCGCCTCCTCTGAAAACTGTGTTGCATCTAAACTGAACTATCTCACACTTCCAAGGGTTAGTACCCGTCAACAACTGTCGAGTAACTTTCCATCGACCCCGTCATTCTAAATCTAACGGACACTAATTCAAAATATTAACTACAGGTACGTTAATAATTTATAAGCTGCTTATAAATTATGTAACATTTCTTTTTACCTTCAAGTGAGCACAAAAACACTCCCTGATTTCAAGTAGTCATATCACCAGCAGAATCTGTGTGCACCCCTCCCACCACTAGAGGGCAATGAAATCAAAGATGCTGCTCACCCCACAGCAATGTTTTGGGACTCATCCTATATGAAACATTTCTTTTTACCTTGGTAATATGAAATACTTCTGTTGTAATTCGGTTCTTATGTGTAAAGAAAACAGAAGTACCGTTTCTGCCATTGTTGTTTGGCAATAAAAATGTGGTAGGAGTCTCTTTAAGGAGATAACATCTGATTGAAGTCTCCTATCAAATTTTCGCCATAATATATCTTTATTATTGTCACACTGCGTTCTGTGCATGCATGCTTATATTTGGCACTGTTGTGGTCATGTGATCGAAGTTTGAGTCTGATCGCGCCATTTTGTTTGCTGTCTTTAGAGTGCAAACATGGCCAATCCACCACTAGTATGCATAAAAGAAGAACAAAGAGCAGTGACCCGATTTCTCTGGTCAGAAGGAGTGTCAGGGGCTGAAATTCATTGGAGGCTTTTAGCCGAGTATGGGGACAGTGTACTACCATGTCAAAGTGTATATGAATGGATGGACAAGCATGATGCACAAAGAGGGAGCAAGGCACCCATCAACCTCCACCCCTGATGAGGAGATTCAGTAAGCTCAAGACATGATAATATCAAACTGGTGAGTGATCATCGATGATGTAGCTTATTCTCTGCAAATTAGTCTTGGTTCTTCCAATCAAATCATCCACAGTATAAAACAAGTGTGAATAATTTTTTAATCTCCCTTGTATTACAATTACCTTCCCAAGCAATTGTGATCATTTCCTTTTAGACTTGGTAATATATAGTCAGCTCTGCCTACCTTGAAAAGCACAGTAAAATTAATTTGCAAATACTAAGTGCACAGATACTACACTCTGATCCTTGTTAGAGGATTAGAAAGTTAACAGATACTACAGTAAACGTAGATAGAGGGCTGATATGTTCACCTGTTATGATTTTATGGTCTATCCTTTAGTCTTTAAGCAAGAGCGTTTGTCCTACGGAAATCCTTTGGTTCTCCTTAGTATTGTAAGTTCCTTCGTCAATGGTTGCAAATGGACTATGGAAAGTATCAGTGATTAAGTAGTCAATCAGCCATGCATTATGGCTGTTGATTGGCAGAGGAATAAACTACGTGACCCCGACTAGTCTATAAACTTAGGTGGTGAATTGTAGCACACCTTATATATACAAAGGGTTATTTCCTATAAGTCCAACATAAACAAAGGGGAACCACTCTTGACTGATAAATTATTTATCTATTTATTGATCTACTAGGAAAAAAGAAGACAGGGTTAGGGTTAGGGTTAGTTTAATGGGAAAATAAATAAATAATTTATCAGTCAACAGTGGTTCCCTTTGTTTATGTTGGACTTATAGGAAATAACCTATACAAAAAAGATTCCAACATCACCTGAGGTTTACGCCACACTAGTGGCCTTGAGCCAGACTAAGCTGCACTTAGGTAAATAATTCTACTGAAAAGTGTTATTGAATCGTCGACATTTAAGCCAAGATTTATAGAGGATTTGGTGCCATTGGTGCCAATATCTGTTGATGCTATTTGTTATCATGGAAGGACATTTGACATTTAAACATCTCGATGCAATAGATGCGTTGGATACGTTGGGTGTTCTACTTGCAAATCAATCTCTTCTGCATCTTCTTATGACAAAATGTTGACACATCGGCCAATTTATGACAATGACAATATCATTGCAACTGATAGGAAACAATTGATAATGAACCTAAGACAATAGAAAACAATCTATTCTGAATTTATCTCTTTTAATAGTTATTGGCCTATCAACAATATATATATATATATACAGGGTGTCCATAAAAATTGGCAACATTTGAAATATGAATATCTAAGTAATTACAAGTCCTAAGCAAACGAGATTATATATATGAGAGAGAGTTTTATAATTTGCTTGAAGCATTGTGTATATATTGGTTAGGATGTTGATTTAGAAGGCTATCACAATGTACGTGTAAAGAAAAAAAGAAAAATAATACGGTAACAATGATGTTGAATACAGGTTAACACACAACACCATTGTTACTGTATTATTTTTTTTTCTTTACACCTGCATTGTGATGGCCTTCTAAATCAACCTCCTAACCAATATATATATATATATATATATATATATATATATGCGTTACCAGGTAAGTTGGTATTAGGATGGTTCTAAATTGGCGTTTTCTTCCAATGGCAGAATGTTAGAGTAGTTCAGATCAAGATTGAGAGCTCAATGTTCAATCTAATTGAAGAGAGCAATATAATTGGTAAATACATTGTTGATGGTATAATGGTATTGCACATCTTGCACAGAGTTTTGTTGGAGATTAGACAATTTGGTCATTGGTGTCTGATGATTGGTCTTAGAGGTTTGCAGTGATAGGCTTTATTCATAGCTGCCTTATTTTCAGGAAAACATGGTATTTACCCAACCCATTTGCCACTGGTAGGATGTGACACAAGTTGAAAGTATGGAGCATACAGCAGGGAATGAACTCACCATTCAGTAGTAATGGATCTGCGAGACTAGCTGGGATGCCATTACATGTTCATTACCCAGATAAGCAAAACAAAAATCCCTCCCCGATCCGTTCTAATCAGAACTACAAATCCAAGCACCAATTGTTTTTTTTTTTTTTTCTATGAGACTCAAACATCAACAGATACAACATAAACTTGAAGAAGGCTGAAGAATCCCTCAACCAAAAGATGGTTGGTTGGTTGGATTTTACAGCATATAAACCCTTGTTGGGTTATTTCATGCCAAAGATGTTTTGTTTTATTATTTCAATATTTTTTAACTAAATGTTTTTTAAACATTTTTTTAGACACATTTTTCTCTATTTAACCCATAGATGGAATGCTAACAGGTACTACCACTCGGGGTCAGAGTGGACCTGGGAGTAATGGTGATGAAGGGGTACTCCAGAATAGGAACTTCACCATCAGATAGAGTTTAATGTCTTACTCAGCCAAAAGGTGAGAATATTAATCTGATTAAATCATAAAAAGAAACAAAAACATTTTTAAAAGTGTTTTATAATTTGCTTGAAGCATTTTGTTTATATTGGTTTGGTGGTTGGTTTTTGAAGGCTATCACAATGCAAGTGTAAAGAAAAAAGAAGGTAACTATGGTGTTGTTTGTTACGCTGTGATTTATTCTTAATATTTTGAGATAAAAGCCAGTGCTTTCAGTGTGACTTGACCATGGGGAAGTGGTTGGGCCTAGAAACAAGGTAAAGCTTAGACATATCAAAATCATATGAAAACACAAAAACATTTTTGATAATGAATATCAAATCTAACAAATTCGTAAATTAAATATGGTTATATTACAATTCACACTTGAATTGTAGAAAGTTGTTTGGGGAAATTTTAATCATCGAAATGATATAAATATATTTCACACAAATAACATTAGAAGATTAAACAAAATTTTATAAAGAGGAATCATCCAGAAATATTAGAACAAATAATTTAATTTATAATATAATTTAATATAATATTAATTTATAAAAAGAAGAAAAAAAAATTTGATGGACAATGATCGAATTGAATAAAGTCAAACCACATTGGTTTGGTACTTAACCCTTTTAATACAGAGCACAACTTGAGTCACACAAATATACTTAATATGTGAGGGTGACAACTTTAGTCCACATTACTAAAAACTTTTGCATCTTGTGCAATATACTGCCCAACACCAAAGTGAAAATATTTTGAGTATTAGATACACACCAGTCCTAAAATCATATATATATATATATATATATATATATATATATATATATATATATGTGTGTGTGTGTGTGTGTGTGTGTGTGTGTGTGTGTGTGTGTGTGTGTAGAAAATAGAAAAACAAAGTATTCCACAAAATTATGAATTTATTTTTTATGTTAAAATGGACGTTTAAACGTTTCAGTTTATATTAAACCTTCGTCAGGACAATATAAAAAAATGGAAATAATTATTGTCCTGACAAAGGTTTAATATAAACCAAAACATTTAAACATTGACTTTACCATCAAAAATAAATTCATGTTTTTCTATTTTCTACATATTGTCAGATTCATTTCCATATTTTACACACACACATGCACACACACACACACACACACACAAAGTGTGTCAAAAAAATATTGAGATTTTTTTGTACTTTTTGACACACCTTGTATTCTGATGAAAATAACATTCTATTCATAAATTTTTTTTAGAATACAAGGTGTGTCAAAAAAGTACCAAGCTGTGTTTACCAAGATAGAAATGAAGAATTAATGGAACATTTTTTTTTCAGAATAGAAAGTGTGTCAAAAATACAAACAATCTCAATACTTTTATGACAAATCTTGTATATATATATATATATATATATGTGACATAACCCCCCCCCCTCCTACACAGGAATATTGTATTGTAATTGTGAAACTCTAATAAACTTTTTTTTATTTTAGGATCAAAAGTGAATTCCTACCAGGAAATTTGTTGACAAATGCACCACACCAAAAGGGTTAATATAAAAAGTCTTTGGGGTTTTTTTTTTTTTGGGGGGGGGGTCTCAATTTTTTCTTTCGCAAGCATTAATAACACTGGCCTGCATTAAAAATGTTTTTTTTTCCAAAGGTCAAAGGTTTACCAAGTGATAAACGATCGCCATTTTATGCTGAATTCAAAAATACCATTCACTGTTTGGTCAGGTCTGCTTTTTAAAATGTGCTTGAATACTTCACAAGTTGTGCATAATAATAACATTTATTCAAAAGTCTGTGGACTTTACTTGTCACAAATAAATAAAGCTATAATACTGTTTTATACATTTCAAGTAAGAGCTTGAATTTTTAAAATTTGATCTGATTAGAAAAAATGAGTATGATTTTTGGATTCAGCGTAAAAGCTGCCTTAAAATCAGCTTATTATATATTCAACCTTGAAAATATCTTAGGCCAGTGTTATTTTTTATATAAAAAAGAAACGTGGTTTATGGTCTTTTTGTTGAGGATCTTTTTTTTTTAATATGTTAAAAATACTTTATTAGCCTGAAGAAAAAAAAAATGAAGCAGTCATCCCGAGCAGAAAGAGAAAAAAGATGATTGAAGCCCTCCCTCCCCAAAACACACACACATACACAAAAAAAAAAAAATGAGCCAAACAAAGAGATTTTTTAAAATTCGAAATTCTTATTCCAAAAAGAAAAAACAACATCACACACAAAAAAAGTATTTCTGAAATTGAAATATGGAAATCAAGTTTTAAGTAATTAAAGAAATTAGTGTCACCTTTCTGAAAGGTTACCGTCATGTTAAACTGTGCATGCAAATATATATATATATATATATATATATATATATCATCAGATATACTGACAAAGAAGCATATGTGGACCCCATAAGAACATTGTGTGTGTGTGTGTGTGTATATATATATATATATACACACATATATATATATCTGATGAGTATATATATTATATATATATCATGTATACTGAAAAAGACGCATACGTGGACCCCATAACAACATCATATATATATATATATATATATATATATATATATATATATATATACACATATATACACACACTGCATACAATTGTAGATATACATTGAAAAAAAATAATCATAGAACATTTTTTATTGTTTTTTTTTTAAATTTGTCATGCATTAAAAAATTGGTTGAATACCAACGAAAAGCAGAAAGAATAGGAACATTTTATGAATCAATTTTTAATTTGAATCAGCGTTATTAATTTTAATTTGTATTTTCTTTCATCTTGTTTTTATTTTTAGATGCTTTTTATTTATTTATTTATTTTTTTTAAATCTCTCCTCTCCTCGGCCATCAAATAACAACAAATATGGCAGCAAGAGGGATGAAGAAACAAAATAAAGGATGAGTTTAAAGGGCGGACTTGAAGCTTCTGTAAACCAATGGAGCTTCATATGAACAGTTGGTAGAAAAGCTGATATTGTAAAAGGATAACCCAAGGAAATTGGAGTAAAAAAGATTTTCTTTTAATTTTTCAAAAAAAAATAAAAATGCTACTCAAAATTCATAATGATTAACAATACTTTATGTAAAAATAAAATTTCAAATTCCAATAATTTAATTCCTTGGATTCCTTTTTCTATATGATTTGAATTCAAGGGTTTCTAGCCATGTCAGTACTACTATATGGCTGCACAAGAATTGAACAAATCCTGGAAGCAGCACCCTATAAAACAGCAGTTGTATGGCCACTTACCTCTCATCACACAAACCCTCCAAGTAAGATGAACAAGACATGCTGGACCCTCCTGGAGAAGCAAGGACAAACTCATGAGCAACATTCTCCTTTGGACTCCTACACATGGACACACCAGTGTTGGACAACTAGCAAAAACTTACATGCATCAGCTTTGTATGGACACTGGATGCCATCTAGAGGACTTACCAAGAGTGATAGTTGATAGGGACGGATTGGCAACAGTTCAAAAGAATCTGTGCTGTTGGCATAATGATGATGATGATGATTGACTATAATTATTACTTAGTACTATTCTATAATTTTATGCTCATTACTGTTATTATTACTTGTATAACTGTTTTTCCTTACTACATCTACTATCATTATAGACCAGTTCACATACCTAGGTAGTAATATCTCATCTACTGAAAGTTATATCAATGCATGCATAAGAAAGGTAAGATTATCCATCATATGGAAATCTGAACTCACTGATAAGATGAAGCAAGAATTCTTCCCAGCCATAGCTATAAAAGTGCTACTGTATGGCTGCACCACTTGGACTCTAACAAAGCGCTTGGAGAATGTGGGATGGATGGGAGCTACACGGCTGTTGCGTGCTGCTTTGAACAATTCTGAGAAGCACCAATTCCACCGTAGTAACGGCTGTACAGTCACCGGCTTTTTCTCACACAACCAATCCAGGTGAAATGAACAAGACATACTGACACACTCATGGAAAAGCAAAAGATAAACTCATAAGTGATGTTCTCCTGTGGACAACTACACATGGACACACCAGTGTAGGACAACCAGTGAAAACATATATGAATCAGCTCTGTTCAGATTCTGGATGCCATGTGGAAGACCTGCCAGGGGCAATGACTGATAGGGATGGTTGGCAAGAGAGAGTCACAGGAATCCATACTACCAACACAACCTGATGATGATTTATATTAGATCTTCATTTAACCCTTTCATCACTGCCGCACTTTCAAATTTTTGGGGTATTTCCTCATGTCACCGTTTCCAATAAATTTTATTTTAAAACTTTTAAATCACCATAAAATGTTATTTGTTTTTATATATATATAAGTAAAGAAATAAAAGACTTAGAGATTTAGCATTGTAGTCTATTTCAGGGAGCTTAGACAAAGTGTCTAACTCTCTCGACTCATCATTCGCATCTGATGAGTCGGGAGGGTTAGACACTTTGTCTAAGCTCCCTGAAATAGAATATAACGCTAAATCTCTAAGTCTTTTGTTATTTCTTTACTTATATATTTGCTCTGTGACTCTAACATTAAGAGCACACATTGAGCTCTCAAACTGCGACAGGTTTTTTAAAAATAAAACTCTTGTGTCGTAAGGAAGATTTCTTCTCTGGACTTTTGGATTATATATATATATATATTATATATAATCCCATTTCTGTCAATAAGACTGGTGGCATTTTATGCTGCTTGGAGCACCTTGAACTAGTGGTAACGATACTAATGCTCAAGGTTATCATCTGATGATGACTTTATTGTAAGGTAAATAAGAAACACCTGAACAAGGTTTGAGGATACAGCAGCCTGAACATTGTGTTTATACCTACCATAATAAAGATGAGGACAACAGTCTGAAATATCAAAATTATTCCCACCATAAAATCAATGTAAATTAAAAATAGAACCAGAAAATTTGATATTTGTTGTATGACAGTAGAAAATTCAACCCTAACGATATCTAGCAGGGAACTAGGAATTCAACTAGAATTGTTTTTGTCATTGCTGATATAAGCCAGACAGTGAGGGAGTTTATCCCCTTTTCACTAGCACTAGACTAGAGAGATTGTTTTACTGAGGTGGAGCGCCAGACCTATCATCAGCTCCCCACTTTAACACACAGATCAGATTACCCAATCTGTGCTAGTCATACGCTGAGCTGGTGGGGACTAGTATCAAACTCAGAATTTTGCAATTTCTAGACGAGGGCTCTACTGACTGAGCAAAAGCAGCCCCTGTATATGGCAGTAAAAAGGTTAATATTACAATGTGTGATAAAAAAACTCATTTAGTTATTTCTTTCTTTTGTATTTATTTATTACCAGAATTATTTATCTAGAAGACAAACCATTTTTATAGATTTTTCAGCGCTCAAGTTGGAGGGAGGGTAGATATCATACACGAGAACTATATAATTAACTTTTTTTTTCCAGTCACATGCCCCATCATATTCAGAATGGGATTACAACTATAGCCGAAAGCAAAGTAGTTTTGTGTTGTTACAGGGAATTTTCTTTCTCCTAACTAGCAAAAATATGCACCTTCCAGACACAAGTATTTAAGTTCTAATATAATAAAATATTATGTTAAATTAGAAAGATTAATGAAACTAAATAAGAACACACAAAAATGATTACACTTATTTGTATCTTATTTCAATTGATTTATGTATAAGATTATACATACATTGGATTACTTTTAATATGTTTGAGAATAAAACAATATTAGAATTAAATAACATCAAGTAATTATATATTAAACCCAGTTGTATTAAAATCAGTATGCAAATTATCCCAACCTTATACTATGTAAGCTTTTATTTTTTTTATTGATCACAGGATTTTAAACACACTAATAACATAGGCTGTTTTGAGGCAAATCCAACTCAGATTTTCATAGAGGCATCATTAAGAAATTAAATTTATTCTATGTATTAATGATTTTGACTATGAATTAAATACTTAATGATAAACTTATGCAAGTCCTGAGGGGATTATGATGCAAGCAGTGACATAGCTACGGACAAACACTGAATATCCATTATAATAAGATATGACCTTATTTTCACTGCAAGCTTGTTGCATTTTTGTGTGAACATATCATGTGTTTGTTATAAATACTGTGTAAATTTTGTGTTTTAAGACAATTTAAATTATAAAGAAATTGAATAAATGTTAAATATAGGTTATATTTAGCAGTTACAAATTGTAAAAAGTTTGTGCATATTATACACAAACATTTTTTTTCCAGAATCTCAGTTATAAGTGTGGGTTATACACAAATAATTACAATAGGTAAATATCTGTTTTATTTCCTAACTAGAAGCGGCTACCCAGCATTGCCTGGGTATATGGAAGGGGGGATAAAAAAGTTAGTCTCGCAGATCCATTGATTGTTTTGGTCTTCCATAATTGATTTGTTTATGGTTTAATCATGAACACCACCTATGACTTTCCATTCTCTTACTATTCAAATTCTAATTTTTAAATATCTTTATGAATATGAATAAAACCTTCATTATTTTTGCACAAAAAGCAAGCTCTGGTGATAATGAATGTGAATATATATTTACTTTTTTGTTAATTGTTTTATTTTAGTAGTTTCCTTTGGACATACATACACACCAACTGTCCTTTATATATGTATAGATTAAAAAAAGGTGATAGGCTAATAATAGTTTATCACAAATATTTTATATCTCTAATAATAAAAAAAATAAAGTCATCAGGGTGGCCTAAAGTCGATATCGGCCAGACAGCAAGGGAGTCTATCCTCTTTTCACTAGCACTAGAGCAAGGAGATTGGTTTTGACATCTGAGGCAGATGTGCCACACCTACAATCAGCTCCTCACTTTACTGCACAGATCCCTGTGCTACTCATCACTGAGTTGGCAAGGGCCGGTATCGATATCGGCCAGACAGCAAGGGAGTCTATCCCTTTTCACTAGCACTAGAGCAAGAGATTGGTTTTGGCATCTGAGGCAGATGTGCCACACCTACAATCAGCTCCTCACTTTACTGCACAGATCCCTGTGCTACTCATCACTTGGCAAGGGCCTGTATCGAATCAAGAACCTTGTGGTTTCTAATCGGACACTCTACCAACTGAGCTATACTGGCCCTATTTAATACTAATTATATTTATAATAACATTCATGTTTTTTTTATTAAACAAAATTTTTAAATATATATTTTATATATAAATGTTATAGATAATAATATTTAATACTCTAAATAATAGAGAAATGAGCAGACTGGGATTTGTCTTTATTATTGAAATGGAATTATTGGATGGAATTAGAAAAAACAATTGCACAATTGAGTAACACTAAGTCAATATCAAACCATAAATATATTCCTGTCTTAACTAGAATATTGGACAAAAAAAGTCCAATACTCTAGTTAAGATAGTGAAAAACCAAAACATTTTTTAATAAAAATTTAATGGCTGAGACACTTATAGGAAGTGATTATTTTCATTGATTATTGATATCAAAATCCCCTTAATTGTAGCAACAAATAAAAAAAATAAAAATAAAAAATTCTCAGAAATACAAAAAAAAAAATCCCAGGAATCTTCTGAAAATGTTCTTTTCCTTGATTTGATATCCTAATTTGTGATTAGTACTTTGCTGCTCATTACAACTAAGAGAATTTTGACAACAATAATAAGGAAATAATCACTTCCTATATGTGCTTAAATTTTCATTAAAACAGGGTTCCTTTTTTTCACCGTTTTGGGGTTTTTTTTCTCCAATATTGTATGTACTTTAATTAATTAAAAAATATGCATTCCTTTTACTTGGGTTTGATTTGGCTGTTCTGTTCTATGATATATCAACCCTTTTTGGGTCATTTAATGCCAAATCAAGACATTCAATTTCTTACAGTACCTGTTGTTACTTAAATGGTCACCCATCTAAGTATTGAACTGGCTCATTGCTGCTTAACTTCAGTGATCTAGTAGGAACTAGTGCTTTCAACATGACTTGATCATAAGCTTTCTTTACTTAAATTATTTGAATTCTGAAATATTCTTATCATCAAAGAAAAAGGCAATCCTAGTAGAGATTTGAATTGTGTTAAACAATCAGGCTTTTGTGGCTGAATTGGTTATATCATCTAACTAAGGCAAGTCCCAAAATATGAAAGGTCAGGGGTCATTGGAATCTATTTCATTCCAAATTCACACAAATTATTTTAACAGCTATTACTTACTAAGCTTTTGGTTAAATCGAACTTAACGGACCTAAATTCCACCATCATATGTCACCCCGCAGAAATCTTTGTGAATCTGTGTTACGCCTCAAAGATATGTGGTTCAAAGTAAACTGACTTGAAAAAGTGTAAAAGTTTTTAAATAAAATAACTGGTGCATTATATCTCTTATTTGTTAATATATTAACACTGAAAATTTCATTAAATTTGGTTAATTCTGTGATTTGGTATTTTTTTCTTTCAGCGGGGTAACATACAATGGTGGAATTTAGGTCCGTTAAGTTCGATTTAACCAAACTTTTTGTTTAGTTTGGCACAAAAGCATCAAATGCTTACAGTACCAACTGTCCATTATTTGTCACCCATATAAGTAGTGAACATGCTTATCATTGCTTAACTCCAGTGATCTAACAGCAACCAATTCTTTCAGCAGGATTTGGCTGTAAGTCCTGTTGACTTGAACAGTCGGTTGGTTGTTTTAGGGTATATCCACCCTTTTCAGGTCATCTGATATGGCAACTAGTATAGAAGAAGGAAAACTCTGAATTCAAACTTGCTAAACTGCCTAAAAATTGACCTTGTGTCACATCCTGCTCATGTGGAGGGGTTGATGAATACATACGTTACTATCATTATTGGCAATTATCACAAAAGATATTTCAAGTTTAAATAATAATTGTAATTCTAAAAAAAATGAAACTACTTTAAAAAGTGACTGTGTATTATTATATTTAAAAATGGACTCATCGACCAGAGTTCAAATTCTGGACAAAGCTGTTTGCATTTCATAGTGCTAATACCCTTGGGAAAGGTATGAATCCAACTACTCTCCCTCCAGTTATGGGCAAATAGTAGGCAGATTGGGATCTTTAACCATGGCTAAGTAAAAAGTCTAGGAGAAGGAAAACTCTGAATTCAAACCTGTTAAACTCTGCTTAAGAAATTGACTTTGTGTCACATCCAGCTCGTGTGGAGGGGTTGGTAAATATATATATATTTTTACAGACTTGAGTTCTCTGGTGATTGTAAAAACATATATCCTGTAAGTATGTATCAATTAATTGTTCGCCTCTGACTGACAGTCTCTTATAGCCGGTAAGAGTAAGGAGCTTGGCAGACAAAATTCGGTCTGGTTTCGCTCCCGGCTAGAGGTAGCTGTTAAAAAAGTCAAGCCGCACTGATGAGATGTAAACATCGAAACACGTGTCTGTGGATGACTGATATATATATATATATATATATATATATATATATATTATATATATATATATATAAATCTTGTTTAATGAAAATTATGAAGAATTCATTAAAATGAAAGAAAGATAGAAAAGAAAAACATCCAAAATGGAGAATTCTAGGAAATGTCTTAGAAAATGAACATCAATTGCACAAATTTTCTGATTACAACACAACATCTAAGCATTCTACCGGTTGAAGGCACTTAAAAAAGATTTGGTTTAAATCAGTAAAGCAACAAGTGAGAAACTATCAGTGCCTGGCTGGTGAGACTAATTTACCCACAAATCATCAAAGAATCTAAAATACTTATAAAATCTAGAGGATGTACAAAGACGTACAACGAAACAAATACCCTCCATCAGGCATCTACCATATTCTGAACATCTTGCTGCCCTGGAAATGGATTTGGTGAAAACTCTAGCATCTGGCAACTTTGTAAACACTCATAAGGTTATTAACTATCTTACCAACAGCAACTCTTGAGCACCTTTTTGATTTCCATATTTCTAACACACGTGGGCATGCCTACAAAGTTAGAAAATAGCATAGCTCACATGACTTTCAGAAACATTTTTTCACACTCATAGTTGCAGAGGCTTGGATCAAACTGCCTGCATCTGTAGTTGGCTGCTGAAACACTGCATCTTTCAAAGCCTCCATGCTTCCTGTAATTCAACAACACTATCTATACCTGATATCCCCTTCCATACACATATGCACACGCACACACACATACATACATGTATATTATGACAATACACTTTTTATTTTCTTGACATTGGTACATTATTCTATGAACTATACATTGGCCTTGATGAGTTGTGGTGCACCTGAGCACTGTACGCAATAATTTCATTATTATTATTATTAAAATCTACGATGGCCTCGCGGCACAAAATATCCATTACAATTTAAGCCAAATGGTGCACTATTAAAAAAAAAGACAAAAAAAAATTTGTTCTAGATTTTCTAAGAAAAATTTAATAGACAGCTGAAAGTGATTCAAATAGTTTCTCTGTGATAAGAAAATAGAAATATCCATCTATATATTAATACACGGTTTCTTTAATTGTACAACTGTTATCATCTTGCAACACCCTCTGGTTAAAAATGAGACAGTCCAAATTGATGAAATGCAAAAATGTAAATCCTAATTATCTGGTGTTGCTTATCCACCGATTTCATATTTCTTATGAGTGTTGTCACCGCAGCTAAATAATGGACCATTCCGTTTTTATCAAAGAAAAAAAAAAGGAAAAAAATGTCATGCTAAAAAATATAAGAAAGAAGAGAGATGGGAAAAGATAGAGGAGGGGGTGAGCATGCGGAAGCGATAGCACTAATCTGTTTCAATCAAAACATAATGAAAAGATGAAAAGGAAAGAAAGAAAGAAAATGGTGCAATAGTTAACAAGCTAATCTTGCAGATCCATTGCTACTGAATAGTGAGTTCAATCCTCACTGGATGTTTTATAACTGCAACCCTGTGCCAAATCAAAGATACACTTAAATGTGAGTGCCTCAGTGTATGACATACAGGGGGATTGAAAAGTAACTCCTTATTATCTCAGAAAAATTTCAGGATTTACCCAAGATAACGGTATGATGTGGAATGACTTCAGATAAGATTGTGGTTCCTTTCATCCTTTGCAATACCATGAATGCCGAAAGGTATCTCACCATGCTGCAAGATAGCCAGTTGTCAATATTTGGGAGAATATTAAAGACTTGTGGTTCATTTCATTGTTTGCAATACCATGAATGCTGCAAGATGAAATCTGGCCAGTTGTCAATACTTGGGAGAATATTAAAGACTTGATTTTTATGCAAGATGGTGCTCCTTCACATTTTGCTATTGTTGTTTGTGAATGGCCAAATTATCAAAATTCCACATTATGTGTGTTCTTCTCATATTCAGATTCAGAAATAAATAAGATTTTTAAAATAGAGAGTTACTTTACAATCACCCTGTAATGGTTAGCGGCTAAGCTAGAAGATAATTTAGTGAATTCGATTCTCACTGGGTGCCAAATTAAGCTTAGTAAAATGATAATTTTATAATAGATATTTCCCATCGTTAAATCATGCAATAACAGACAGAGAGAAAAGTCATTGTGTAAATTAAAGTTAAAAGAGAAATTTAATTGGATTTCAAAACTAATAGAAAATAGAAGAGATTTTCAGAAATGTTTTCACTAAACAATTATTTAAACAAAACAATTTATAAAGACAACAACAAAAAAAAAAAATATTTATGAAGAAAGAGATAGAAATAATGAGGATTAAGAAATAAAAATTTTTAAGATAATTTCATATATTTGTCTGAACTTTTTAGATGAAGCTTGAAAATTTGTATTATTTAGATTTTTTGGACTGTTGTCCTCATCTTTATTGTTATATACACAACATTTCCCCCAATGTGCCCTCTGGCCTTCTTCAGGTGTTTCTTGTCGAACTCTGGAGTCTTGTGTTAGTAGGATACATGGTATAACAGATAGAAGTGTTGAGTTAATACAGTTCTAAGTGACAATCATCTGGAGGTTGCAGGTTCAATCCTGACTATAGGTAAAAATAACATAGAATACTTAATATAGCTTAACACTTGTATTCAGTTATGGTTAATGGAATGAGCACAATCTACTTCAATGGATTAAATAAAGGATCCAGTTCAAAGTTGTGTGAAGGCTCCCAATTTTGACAATCCATTATGGATTCTAATCATTTGGATTTTCAATTTTATAGCATTTAGGATAATGCATTTCAAAATTATGTGCCAAACCCATAAATAAGCAAGTAGAATACATGGTGTAATGGATACAGGTTAATACAGTTGTAAGTGACAATCATCTGAAGGTTGCAGGTTCAATCCTGACTACAGGCGTAAATAACAGAATACTTAATATAGCTTAACACTTGTATCCAGTCATAGTTAACTGAACTAGAAAAATCTACTCCAATGGATTCAATAACGGACTAAGTTTGAAGTTCCTTGAACGTTCCCAAATTCAACAAAAAGGTTGGTAGGTTGGATTTTATGGCATGTCAACCTTTGGGTTATTTTATATCAAAGAAATTTTTGTTTTATTTATTGTTGTTGGGTATTCAATTTCTTTTTCAAAAACTCATTTTTTAAAAATCTATTTAACCCATAGATAGGACCCTAACAGGTACTACCACTCCACGACAATAAGGTTCCAGAGGTTGACATGAAACAACTGAAGAAGGCCGAGGGGAACATCAGCCAAAACATTGAAGATAAGGATAACAGTCAGAAAAAATTAAAATACAATTTTGTATGTGAGTAAAATAGGGAATAAATCTGATGGTAGAAAAATAGAAAAAACAGAGGATTCCAAAAAGATGAATTTATTCTTTATGGAAAAGTTGACATTATAATATTTCAGTTTTTGTAACCCTCATCGGGGACTTGAATTGTGTAGAATGGATGACTTGCAAAAAAAAAAAAAAAAAAAAAAAAAAACATCCTACACAATTGAAGTCCCGATGAAGGTTGCAAAAAACCGAAACATTATAATGTCAACTTCTCCATCAAGATAAATTCATCTTTTTGGAATCCTGTTTTTTTCTATTTTCTACACAATTTTATATATGATTTTTTTGTCATTTGCATACATATTTTTTTTCCATTTTCAATTTAAAAACAAGTCAGTGATTAAAATGCATGAAGAATAACATTATATAACTAATTTGATTCTTCCATTCATAAAGAGACAAAAGTTCATTTATACCTGATGCTTTATAAGCACACACAAAAAAAGTTATAATGCTTGCTTGAATTAATTACCTTATATGGCAGCATTTTTTGTTTAAAAGTCCCATTTTTATTAATATTACTCATACTCCATGTTTGTAAAGAAACATGACACAAATTTATTTTTATTTTTCCATCAATTTTTTGTTATTTCCAACAGGTACAGCAATATGTACAGGGGTCACAAGAAATTGTTTGGCTGTAAAATGACCAACATCAACACAAACACAACCATGATAGCAACAAACAAAATAAAATTAAAAAAATAAGCAGTAAGTCTTGAATTTGATAGACAAAGGGGTAGTGGTAAGAGTTTAGGGTGTTGCATGATGAGAGAAAACAGGTGATTAGTGGAGGGAGGGTCGGGGGGGGGAAGAGGTGACTTTCAAGATGTTGGTGAGGGTGGGGATTAATAGCCAGCTGACCAATAGGTTGAGGAGGGGGGAGGTTTATTGACAAAGCAAAACGTAGCAATGAAATAACTCAACACCACAGAGTTGAAATTGTATCAAAAAATCCATTGTACCATAGAAGTTAAAAAAAAAAATTAAAACAAATAATGAAGTCAGGTTCCCCTAAAAACCAACCAAAAACATATTTCTAGTCAAGGTCAAAGGGTACAAACTAAAATCAGTATCAGTAAAGATTTCAGATTTTCAGATGTTATCATATGGAAAAAAAAAAAAAAAAAATAATGATTTTTACCTAGTGTGCACCTTAATGCACTTCTTTGGTACAATGGTTTAATAAAGTGACAGTAGTTTATAGCTGAAGGCTACCAAAGATGAACGTCATCTGTCAAGCCTCATTGGGAGGCCAAGTCCATTACCAAAACATCTTCAGCGCACCATCTGGTCATCTATTTGGCCGACTTAACCGTCACCTTTAACGAGACATCACCTGAGCCCACCTTGGTCATCTGTATGGCTAGAATTAGATGCAGAGGATGAAAGGTCTGCATCAGACGGTAACATTAATTTTTCAAAGACTTCATTTCTTATTGTTAAGTGGCCACAGATCTCATTCGGGTCAGTAAACATGTGCGTTGGGGCTGAAAAAAATCAAAAAGGGAATAGTAGTCATTTTTTTTTTTAATAAAAATATCTTATCTTTATTCATATATCACTTTCTGTCAAAATTTAGGCAATAGATTTTCAACATTTTTGTTTCCTCCACCACCCACCCCCAAAAAATTCAAATCAAAAATAAATATTACAATTTAAAAAAGTTTATTTTTATGGCATTTCAACTGGTATAGGGTTTTTATGCTGAGTAATATTAAGGAATTGCATTACATTTTTTGTGTAGTCGTTTCAAAAGAAGTTTTTTTTTGTACAGTTATATATCTATATAGTATTCCTATCCAATACACAAATTTTGCCCACAGTTGTATAGTTTCAAGTATTCCTATCTAATACGAATTATTATATGGTTTTAAGTAATTACTTCTATTTAATAATAATCATTTGTTTGCACACAATTTTATGCTTTCAAGTAACTAATAACAATATCCTTAGTAAACAATTATAGTTTCAAGTAACTATTCTTCATATAAATAATTTACACACAGTTCTATGGTATCAAGTATTCCTATCCAATACAAATAATTTTCTAACAGATCTACTACCACTACAGGTACAACACTTTGGGTCTGAGTGACTGAGAGTAATGGCAATGAAGGTGTATACTCCATACTCCATAACTCCAGATGGGAAGTCTTACCATAAGATGCAATTCAGTAGCATACTCAGGATACCCCTTTTTTGGGTGGGGTCTTTCCACTACTGTAGGGGATACATCATATTCTAGCCTCACTGACAGAGTGGATACATTAACCCTCAACAAGTATTCCTTTCCCACATTCTAAATTCCAGCAGATGTTCTGAGTTAAATCATTTGGAAAAGCCCATTCATTTCATTTTAATTCTGCCGAGTGATAATGATCTCGCAACCTGACAATCTCTCCATTTTTGAATCCCCATTTTTCCAAGGATTTANGAATTTATTTCTTGTCATCAAACATATGACCACAACTATAACTTAAGTAATTCATTCACGATTAAACTTAAAAATTTAAAAAAATTAAAAATTGAATTAATTTTTTTCTCTGCCAAGCTGATAGAGTGCATTCACCCATGAAATACTATTCAATTTACTGCTAGGTTTCTACAACCCAAATATTTCCTTGTCTTCACAAATTAAATACTCAATTGAATGTTGGACATAATAAAAAGACATAAAACAAAAAAATTCGATGATAAGGTACTTATCAGCAATTTGTTGTTGTCATTGTAATGTCAGTGTTCTGTTGTTGTTCACAGAACCAGTTTGTGATCCTAAGCCTGTAGATTCCTCTGGTGTATATAGTCAAAGTCTAGTAGTGTCATTGAATCTAACCGAGAGAATCCTTTCCGGCCAGAAAATTCGATTGACAACAATGCAAATGATCTTAAATGCTTTCTGTTCCTTATCTCATTGCAATTTCTACCAGAAATGGACTACTGCTCATGGAAAGTTCATAAATAGACATGGACAATCTTTACTACATCTTTATACCACGCATAATCCAACAGGTATAAATAAAAAGAAGCTAAGAATTAAAAATGTGTCTTTACATTAAAAACCTAATTAAAAATCGTAAAATTTAATTCATATATTGATGTACAGCTTTGTATTTTACATTTCATGCAATTTGATGAAATTTTAATTAGCGCAAGAGACCTGTTGTCCCCCATTTTCCAATTAAAGCTACAATTCATTGTATTTGCAAATTTGAAGCACATGAGATTGTTTAAACAGCGTCGTCTCCTTATCACCAGCCAGTTAGATATGGTAACCAACTGTATGGACTGACATAAAGTGTCAAACCATACAAACTCTTGTGAGGTGCAAGCAGCAGGTCCCTATTAGAGATTGAGGATTTCGAAAGGAGTCAGTTATACAAGCAGCAGGAAAGGAATGACTTAAATTTCCAAACATTACAATATTAACAGATTTCTTTCATAGATTCAAAAATACCATGTTCACATCTTGATTTGAGATCTTATGGTAAGGAGGTTGGACAGGTGGTGTAGTTGGTATGGATCTTAGGCATTCAACCCTTATTGGGTACAATTTATATGCCAAAGACATTTTGTTTCTATCTTCTTGATGAGTATTAGAAAATTTACTTTTTGTAAAACACATTTTTTTAAAACTCACATTTTTCTATTAACCCATAGATGGCGACCCTTAACCAGGTACTAACCCTTCGGGGTCAGGGTGAGCTTAATGGTCCAATGAACCAGAGCTCCAAAAACTTGAACTCTCACCACTAGATGGCAGTTTAATGTCATACCCAGGATATTAAGGAACCCAGCCACGCCTCTAGCCCATATATGAAAAAGTGTTGGGCCTGCCATAAGGGCAATAGGGTTGGGACAATCCATTAGGTCATAGGGCTTACATGACAAGGCCAATTGATGAGTGGAAGTCTCTCAGACACCCGTCTAGCCTAGTAAGGGCCAAAGTGCGAGCTGATGCATAACATGGATGCTCATCCACAAGCGATTCCATCCTTAAGCATCGGGTCACACCCATTTGCCAGGCGGTGGCTCCATATCAAGGGAGGGTCTTACCCCTCTACAGGAGGTGCAGTCGGTGTATTCTACAGCCCCATCTGACAGAGTGATGAACACAGTAATTAAAAGCGAGTGATATTTTCTATGAAAACATGCTGATGACATTTCCTCCGTCTTTTCTCTAAACAATTTTTGAGTTGTGGACCCAGCAATGTGACCTATTTCAATTGGATATAGCATAAACACAATGCCAGAGGTCATGGTTTTCAGCCTGCACAAACTGTTGTGCGGGTAAATTTGACACCCATTCACTTTAGCAAAGAGGTAACACAGGCTACATGGATAATAGATACAATTATTTCAAATTACAATATAGAATTCAATGATTCTGAACTCAAGTAACAGAATTACACAGAATATAGGAAAGAAACACGAGTATTTAAGGATAGGGAAAAGGTTACTAAGCAAAAGATTACTGGGTAGAATTAACAAGTTCCTGTCAGATCTTGTTTCTCATCTACAAGGTTTCACCAGGCATTATTCATAGAAACCAATCCATTCTCATTATTTAAGTATTATATGACAGTTTTATTCATAGTAAATGATGTTATCTCACTCATTTTAAAATTCTTCCCTTTTATTGGTTCAGTCAAATTAAATTGGTTAGTTGATGTTTAATGGCATTACCCTTGTGGCGTTAATTGATGCCCAAATCTATTTTTTGTAATACATATGATTTTTTTTAAATTCCTGTGTATTATTCGGTTTAGAAATAATTTTCATTAACTCATGTGAATCAATAAACTGCTAGTATGAAAATAATTTTCTTCCAACAGATCTATTCTGAGACCATAGATGAGTACTACACAGGTACGTACAACCCCGGGCAGAGTGGACTTTGGGGTAATGCAATGAGGGGTTACTGTTACAATGTATGGGACGTCATTAACTGTTAGCAAGCGCTGCTAGAAAAGGGCCATTAACTTTTGTGATCGATTTAGTGGAGCCAGTGGAAATTTACCACTGACTGTTAATACCCTTAACCCCAAGGCACTATCTCAATGTGCCATGAGAAACAGTGATTTAGTGTAGTGAGTTTAACTTAAGATTACAACCTAACCACGAGAGTAAGCAGACATACTCTAGGCTCAATCGATCATCGTGCCGACACGGAAAACCGTGGGCTAACATAATAAACTTGATCAAAGAAAAAAAAACCTATGTCTTGTTAGTTTCATTAATACAATGACCAAAATCCACCCCATAAGAAGACAAAAGCCCTTAGTTAGGAAGAATTAAAGGAAGGAATAGAAGAGCACAAACACATAACCAGGGAAATGAAGTCACCAATATCATCTCTAAAAGATAAGTCTCTAATCTCTCTCGCTCCTCTATCATCTGAGAACTCTCTCACTCAAATATATACCTTACATGTCCACGTGGTATATAATACGGACTCACCACTCCTCAGGATGTCCAATATTAGAACCTCACCACTAGATGGCGTTTAGTTCAGATCAAATACCATGAGTCTACCTACCATCTTAATCTTTATCTACTTAAACCTCTTTTCACTGCACCTCCACTTTTTTTAGGGGGGGCTACTGATACTCAACATATTCTATCATAACATTTCACTCCTTTCTTGTTCATAAAAAAATGAGATAAAACAACACACTCACCTTAATATCAGTGATTTGTCACCTCTACTGGTGTATTCCTTAAAAAATAATTCGTACCAGCTGGAAAAGGAAAAGAAAAAAAACAGTTTGGAGAATTACATACGAATTTACAAGAAAATCATAACCTACATTTATTTGTTGTTTTAGTTGAACATTTCTTAAACATTTAGATTATGATACCAATTCATTTCAATATAAACAATTTATTTTTACAGTTTCGTCAAATCAAAAATAACTTTATTCATATCACAAATCCATCAGCATCTACCATACTTCTTGAACGTCTCGCTGCCCTGAGAATGGATTCGCGAAACTTCGGCGTCTGGCAAACTGACCTGGTAAACACTCATAAGGTCATTAATCATCTTAACAACAGGCAACCTTGAGCACCTTTTTGATCTCCATCTTTCTAAAACAGGTGGCAGCTTACAAAGTTTGAAAAAAGCACTGCCACGTGACTTTCAGAAACATTTTTCACCCTCAGTGCGGAACATGGAATAACTGCCGCGTCTGTTGTAGGCTGCCCGACACTGAGTCTTCAAGCCTCCATGCCTTCCTGGAGTCCGCGGGCACTAATACCTAATGCCACGTGCCACTACATTGCATATTACCTTACTGTAAAACTGTTCATGTTCCTGACACTAATACATTATTCTGTGTACTGACATGAGACTTTAATGAGTTGTGGATGCACCTGAGCACTGTAACAAAAATTTCATTATTTTATATTATTAAATCCATGACAACTTCCTTCTAAATAATTAGATAATAATAAAAAAAAATCAACTGATTCCTTTGAAGAAAAACTGCAAACAATAATGCCAATCATCATTTCTAGGGGATGTTATTAGAGTTGAGACAAATTTACTCTTGGAGAATTTTTCTGATTTTCTATTATACTTTTTCAATTCACTTATAATATTCAAATGAACATTCAACTTGTAATTAATATTTGTTATCTTATTTCCTGAAACTCTCCTATGCCAAACTTTTTTTTTTTTTAACAATTTTCAGTTCTCAATATTAACAGATTATTAGCTTTGTTCGTAATATATAAAAACTTTAATGGGTAGATAGTTAATATAATTAGAGATAAAGCTACGCAATGAAAAGGTTTATAGCTTTGGTTGGTTGATTTTACGGAACATGTCAACCTGTTGGGTTATTTTATCGCCAAAGACCATTATTGTATTGCAATGGATACTCAATCTTTTAAAAAACACTTATCTTCTATTCAACACATAGATTGCGACCCTAACAATGTACTACCACTCGGTCAGAGTGAACCTGGGTAATGAAGGGTCTCCACATTCTCCAGATCTCTCAGCGGAAATGGAACCTTCACCATCAGATAGTTTAACATGTGTACCAGGGACATTTTATAGCTTGGAAAATAGTGTCCCATGTAAGGAACAGTGGCAGAATTAAAATTGAAAATATTTTCAAGCAGTTTCGTTTTGAAACATTAAAGTTTTATTGATTGAATGAAAATGCGGTTGGCTATTCAATAAACGCAGAATGTCTTTATTGACCTAGGGAAAGAAAAAAAAAAAACAAGCTGATCACTTTCGGAGAATGTTAATGTAAGGAGCAACCGATAATCAAAATTAGTCTTACATTCCTTTTATATCAGAGTTGTCCCTTACATTACATTCTCCAAAAGAATGTATCAGCTGTTTTTTCTTTCCCTAGTCAATAAGACATTCTGTTTATTGAATAAGCCAACCGCTTTCATTCATCAATAAAACTTTAATGTTCAAAACGAAAACTGCTTTGGCAAAAATATATTTTCATTTTATTTCTGCCACTTTCCTACATGGAACCTATTTTCAGAAGCTATACAATGTCCTGGGTACACCATGTTAACACTATCTGATGGTGAAGGTTCCTTCCTGGAGATCTGGAGAATGTGGAGTTACCCCTTCATACTCCCAGTATCACTCTGGACTCGGACAGTGGTAGTACATGTTAGGGTCCAAATCTATGTGTTGAATAGAAGAAAGTATTTTTTAAAAAGATTGAGTATGCCATTGACACAATAAAATAAATCGTCTATTGGCATTAAAATAACCCAACAAGGGTTTGACATGTCGTAAAAGTCCAAACCAACCAAAGCTATTAAACCTTTTCATTCGTAGCTTTATCTCTAATTATATTAACTTATCTTACCCATTAACAGTTTTTATTATTTTACAGAACAAAGCCTAATATCTGTTAATATTGAGAACTAAAAATGTTAAAAAAAAAAAAGGATTGCACTTAGAGAGTTCAGGGAATAACGGATAACAAAAATTAATACAAAAGTTGATAATGTTCACTTTTTGAATATTTATAAGGTGCAATTCGAAAAATTATAATAGAATCCGAAAAATTCCTCCAAGAGTAAATGTGTCTCAACTCTAAATAACATCCCTAGAAATGATGAATTGCATTATTGTTGCCAATTTTTTCTTCAAAGAAATCAGTTGATTTTTTTTATAATTATATCTAATTATTTAGAAGGAAGTTTCATGGATTTTAATAATAATGTGGAATATTGAATATTTATTGTGTACCAGTGCTCAGGTGCACCACAAGACTCATATAAAGTACTTCATGTTCAAGTACACAGAATAGATGTCAGTTAGTGTAGGAACATGAACAGTTTTACAGTCAGTAATATGCATGTATGCTGTGCACGTTGCATTAGTATAGTGTCGGCGGATCCCAGAGCATGAGGCTTTGAAAGACTCAGATTGTTCGGCTAGCCTACAACAGACTGCGGGCAGTTTATTCATGTTTCCGCAACTCTGAGCGTGAAACAAATGTTTTCTGAAGTCACGTGAGCGGTGTCTTCTTTTCAACTTTTGTTAGCATGCCCACCTGTTTTTAGAAGATAGGAGATCATAAAAGGTGCTTCAAGGTTGCTGTGTTAAGATGATTAATGACCTTATTGGTGTTTACCTAGAGTCAGTTGCTAGACGCCGAAGTTTTCAGGAATCCATTCTCAGGGCAGCGGAACGTTTCAGAGTATGGTACGCATTGCCTGATGGATTTGTTGATACTGAATAAAGTTATTTTGATATAGACAAAACTGTAACAATAATTGTATATGAAATGAATTGGTATCAATAATTAATGTTTAAAATATGTTCAACTAAAACAACAATAATTGTGTTATGATTTTCTTTAAATTCTTATTGTCAATTTCCAAACTGATTTTTTTTCTTCTTTTTCCTTTTCCAGGCTCGTACGAAATTATTTTTTTAAGGGAATACACAGTCGAGATGACAAAATCACTGATAATTAAGGTGAGTTGTGTTTTGTTTTATTCATTTTTTTAATGAAACAAAAAAGGACTGAAATGATATTATAAGAATATGTTGCATGTATCCAGTAGCCCCCCCTAAAAAAAGTTAGGAGGTGCGTGAAAGAGGTTTAAGATAGATTAAGATTAAGATGATACGGTCACTCATGGTGATTTGATCTGACACTAAACGCCATCTAGTGTGAGGTTCAATATTGGACATCTGAGGAGTGATGAAGTCCTATTATTATTACCCACGCTTGACATAACGGTATATAATGAGTGAGACGAGTTCTCAGATGGAAAGAGAGGAGAGAGAGAGATTAGAGACTTACTTTAGAGATGATATGGTAGATCTTTTCATTTCCCGAGTTATGTGTTTGATTCTCTATTTCTTCTTTATTCTTCTATACTAGGGCTTTTGTCTTCTTTGGGTGGGATTTTGGTCATTGTGTAATAAACTAACAAGACATAGGTTTTTTTCTATGATCAAGTTTATTATTTAGCGCCATTTCCGGTGCGGACGAGATTGACCTAAGAGTATGTCTGCTCCTCTGTGGGTTAGGCTTAGAATCTAAGTCTAAAACTTCTAACTAAATCACGACATGTGAATTCCTCATGGGCAACATTAGATAGTGCCTGCCTTAGGGTTAAGGGGTATAACAGTCAGTGGTAAATTCTTTCCACTGGCTCCACTTAATCGACAAAGTTAATGCCCTTATTCTCAGCTACAGCGTCTGCAACAGTATGACTCCACAAATTCGTAACAGTTAACCCCTTCATTGCCATTGACCCCTCAAGAGTCCACTCTGACCCGGGTGATCAGTATACCTGTTAGTGACTCATCTATGCGCAATATAGATCTGTAATGGAAAGAAGATTATTTTCATAACAGCAGTTGTATTGATTCACATTAAGTAATGTAATAATTATTATCTAGCAATATACACGGTTAAGGCAAATCATGTATAAAAGATAATAAGTATTTGCATACAAGATAAAATTGTCAACACAGGTTAAAATGCCCATTAAACATCAATCAACCAATTTTAATTTGAGCTATACAATAAAGAGGTGACGAAGAATTTTCAAATTGAGTATGAGTGAACAATCATTACTATGATAAAAACGATCAAGTAATACTTAATAAATGAGAATGGAATGGTTCCTATGAAAATAAATGCTGGTGAAACCTTGTACGAGTAGAACAAGATCTGAACAGGACTTGTTTAATCTCTACCCAGTGAATCTTTGCTTAGTAAAACCTTTCCCTTATCCTAATACTCGGTTTCTTCCATTATTTTGTTAATTCTGATACTTGAGTTACAACAGAATCATTAATTCTATTATTGTATTTGAAAATAATTGTATCCTATTATCCATTTAGCTGTGTTAACCTTTGCTAAGTGAATGGTGTACAAATTTAACCGCCACAAACAGTTTGTGCGGCTTGAAAACCAATACTAGTCTGCTATGAGTGTTTATGCTATAACACAATTGAAATAGGTCAATCTGCCACCACCAAATATGTTAGGGACAAAGAAGGAAGGCGAAAAGATGTCGACAAAGTGTTTGTAGACACAAACAGAAAAAATCTCCTGACTCGAAACTTTACCACGCTTTACTTCTGTGTCTATCACTCTGTCAGATGGGCTGTTAGATTACACGCGACTGCACCTCTGTTAAGGGTAAGCCCCTCCCTTGATATGAAAGAGCCACCTTCTGAGCAATTGGGAGGTGACCCGTGAATGCTTTAAGGATGGAATCCTTGTGGAGAGCAGTCCATGTTATGCAACACTCCCACTTGGCCTTACTTAGGCAGACGGGTGTCGAAGACTCTCCACTCATCAATTGGCTTGTTCAAGTCAAGCCTTGACTAATGGATTGTCCCCAACCCTATTGCCCTATATGGCAGGCCCACACTTATCATATATGTGCTTAGAAGGCGGTGGCTGAGGTCTTAAATCACTGGGTAGACTCTAAACTGCATACTAGTGGTGAAGTCAAGTTTGGAGCTCTGGTTCATTGCCATTACTCCACCCTGAACCCGAAGTGGTTAGTAACCTGTTAAGTCCCCATCTATGCGGTTAATAGAAAAATGAGTTTTCAAAAAAATGTGTTTTAAAAAAAAAGAAAATTTCAATAACTCATCAAGAATAAAACAAAATGTCTTGGCATAAAATATACCCAAAGGTTGACATGCCTAAATCAACCAACCAACCACACCATGCTCCACGCATCCTCCATAAGATTCAAATCAAGATGTAAATGGTATTTGAATCTATGAAGATTGTTAAAATTGTAATGTTGAATTGTAAGTCAATTCCTTTTCCTCTGCTTGTTAAAACTGACATCCTTCAAAAATCCTCAATCTCTAATGGGACTGCTCTTCACTACCACAAGAGTTTGATGGTTTGACAACTTTATTGTCAGTGCGCTTAAGTGTGGTTACCATATTAACTGGTGTCGATAAGGAGTACGACCCTGTTAAATACCAAATCCTCATGACGCTTCAAATCTTGCAATAATACAATGTAGTTTATGATTGAAATGGGGACAACAGGTCCTTGCCATTAAAATTTCAATCCAATGCATGAATAGAATACAAACTGATACACTCAATATATGAAAAATATTGTACCTTTTAATTTGTTTTATTGGTAAAGACACATTTTTATTCTTAGTTCTTTTTATTTTTACCTGTTGGATTATCGTGGTATAAGATTAAGTAAAAATTGTCATATTTATGAACTTTTCCATGACAGTAGTCATTTCTGGTAGAAATTGGCCAATGAGATAAGAGAACAGAAAAGATTTAAGATCATTTGCAATTGTTGTCAAATCAATTTTCTGCCAGGAAGATCTCTCTTTGGTTAATTAATGAACACTACAGACTTTGACTTATATACACCAGAGGAATCTACACGGCTAGGATCACAAACTGGATTCTGTGAACAACAACAGAACCACTGAACACTTACAATGACAACACAAATTCTGATAGTAACCTACCATGAATTTTTGTTGTTTATGTCTTTTATTATGCAACATTCATTGAGTATTAATTTGGTGAAGACAAAGGATGATGTTGGTTGTAGAAACCTAGCAGTAAATTGATAGTATTCATGGGTGAATGCACTCTATACAGCTTTGCAGAGAAAAAAATAATTCAATTTTTAATTTTTTAATTTTTAAAATTTAATTAGTGATGATTACTTAAGTTAAAGTTGTGGTCATAATGATGACAAGAAATAATTCTTGGAAAAATGGGGATTCAAAAATGGAGAGATTGTCAGGTTGACGAGATCATTATCACTCGCAGAATTAAAATGAAATGAATGGGCTTTTCCAAATGATTTAACTCAGAACATCTGCTGGAATTTAGAATGTGGGAAAGGAATACTTTGTTGGGTTAATGTATCCACTCTGTCAGTGAGGCTTAGAATATGATGTATCCCCTACAGAGTGGAAAGACCCCACCAAAAAAGGGTATCCTGAGTATGCTACATGAATTGCATCTTATGGTAAGACTTCCCATCTGGAGTTATGGGAGTATGGAGTACACCTTCATTGCCATTACTCTCAGTCCACTCAGACCCAAAGTGTTGTACCTGTAGTGGTAGTAGATCTGTTAGAAAATATTTGTATTGGATAGGAATACTTGATACCATAGAACTGTGTGTAAATTATTTATATGAAGAATAGTTACTTGAAACTATAATTGTTTACTAAGGATATTGTTATTAGTTACTTGAAAGCATAAAATTGTGTGCAAACAAATGATTATTATTAAATAGAAATAATTACTTGAAACCACATATTAATTCGTATTAATAGGAATACTTGAAACTCATACAACTGTGGGCAAATTATGTGTATTGGATAGGAATACTATAGATATATAACTGTACAAAAAAAAAACTTCTTTTGAAACGACTACACAAAAAATGTAAATGTATGCAATTCCTTAATATTACTCAGCATAAAAATACCCTATAACCAGTTGAAATGCCATAAAAATAAAACTTTTTAAAGTTAATATTTTATTTTTGATTTGAATTTTTTTGGGGGGTGGTGGTGGAGGAAACAAAAATGTTGAAAATCTATTGCCTAAATTTTGACAGAAATGATATATGAATAAGATATTTTTATTAAAAAAAAAAATGACTACTATTCCCTTTTTGATTTTTTCAGCGCCCAACGCACATTTTACTGACCCGAATGAGATCTGTGGCCACTTAAACATAAAGAAATGAAGTCTTTGAAAAATTAATGTTACCGTCTGATGCAGACCTTTCATCCTCTGCATCTAATTCTAGCCATACAGATGCACAAGGTGGGCTCAGGTGATGTCTCGTTAAAGGTGACGGGGAATAAGTCGGCCAAATAGATGACCAGATGGTGCGCTGAAGTGATGTTTGGTAATGGACTTGGCCTCCCAATGAGGCTTGACAGATGACGTTCATCTTTGGTAGCCTTCAGCTATAAACTACTGTCACTTTATAACCATTGTACCAAAGAAGTGCATTAAGGTGCACACTAGGTAAAAATCATTATTTTTTTTTTTTTTTTTTCATATGATAACATCTGAAAATCTGAAATCTTTACTGATACTGATTTTAGTTTGTACCCTTTGACCTTGACTAGAAATATGTTTTTGGTTGGTTTTAGGGGAACCTGACTTCATTATTTGTTTTAATTTTTTTTTTTAACTTCTATGGTACAATGGATTTTTTGATACAATTTCAACTCTGTGGTGTTGAGTTATTTCATTGCTACGTTTTGCTTTGTCAATAAACCTCCCCCCTCCCTCAACCTATTGGTCAGCTGGCTATTAATCCCACCCTCACAACATCTTGAAAGTCACCTCTTCCCCCCCCGACCCTCCCTCCACTAATCACCTGTTTCTCTCATCATGCAACACCCTAAACTCTTACCACTACCCCTTTGTCTATCAAATTCAAGACTTACTGCTTATTTTTTTAATTTTTTTTGTTGTTGCTATCATGGTGTTTGTGTTGATGTTGGTCATTTTACAGCCAAACAATTTCTTGTGACCCCTGTACATATTGCTGTACCTGTTGGAAATAACAAAAAATTGATGGAAAAAATAAAAATAAATTGTGTCATGTTTTCTTACAAACATGGAGTATGAGTAATATTAATAAAAATGGGACTTTTTAAACAAAAAATGCTGCCATATAAGGTAATTAATTCAAGCAAGCATTATAACTTTTTTTTTGTGTGCTTATAAGCATCAGGTTAAATGAACTTTTGTCTCTTTATAATGGAAGAATCAAATTAGTTATATAATGTATTCTTCATGCATTTAATCACTGACTTGTTTTAAATTGAAAATGGAAAAAAAAAAATATGTATGCAAATGACAAAAAAATCATATATAAAATTGTGTAGAAAATAAAAAAACGGATTCCAAAAAGATGAATTTATCTTGATGGAGAAGTTGACATTATAATGTTTCGGTTTTTGCAACCTTCATCGGGACTTCAATTGTGTAGATGTTTTTTTTTTTTTTTTTTTTTGCAAGTCATCCATTCTACACAATTCAAGTCCCCGATGAGGTTACAAAAACTGAAATATTATAATGTCAACTTTTCCATAAAGAATAAATTCATCTTTTGGAATCCTCTGTTTTTTCTATTTTTCTACCATCAGGATTTATTCCCTATTTTACTCACATACAAAATTGTATTTTAATTTTTTCTGACTGTTATCCTTATCTTCAATGTTTTGGCTGATGTTCCCCTCGGCCTTCTTCAGTTGTTTCATGTCAACCTCTGGAACCCTATTGTCGTGGAGTGGTAGTACCTGTTAGGTCCTATCTATGGGTTAAATAGATTTTTTAAAATGAGTTTTGAAAAAGAAATTGAATACCCAACAACAATAAATAAAACAAAAATATTCTTTGATATAAAATAACCCAAAGGTTGACATGCCATAAAATCCAACCTACCAACCTTTTTGTTGAATTTGGGAACGTTCAAGGAACTTCAAACTTAGTCCGTTATTGAATCCATTGGAGTAGATTTTTCTAGTTCAGTTAACTATGACTGGATACAAGTGTTAAGCTATATTAAGTATTCTGTATTTACGCCTGTAGTCAGGATTGAACCTGCAACCTTCAGATGATTGTCACTTCAACTGTATTAACCTGTATCCATTACACCATGTATTCTACTTGCTTATTTATGGGTTTGGCACAATAATTTTGAAATGCATTATCCTAAATGCTATAAATTGAAAATCCAAATGATTAGAATCCATAATGGATTGTCAAAATTGGGAGCCTTCACACAACTTTGAACTGGATCCTTTATTTAATCCATTGAAGTAGATTGTGCTCATTCCATTAACCATGAACTGATACAGTGTTAAGCTATATTAAGTATTCTATGTTATTTTTACCTATAGTCAGGATTGAACCTGCAACCTCCAGATGATTGTCACTTAGAACTGTTATAACTCAACACTTCTATCTGTTAACCATGTATCTACTAACACAAGACTCCAGATTCGACAAGAAACACCTGAAGAAGCCAGAGGGCACATTGGGGAATGTTGTGTAATAAAATAAAGATGAGGACAACAGTCCAAAAAAATCTAAATAATACAAATTTTCAAGCTTCATCTAAAAGTTCAGACAAATATATGAAATTATTCTTAAAATTTTTATTTCTTAATCCTCAATTTCTATCTCTTTCTTCATAAATATTTTTTTTTTTGTTGTTGTCTTTATAAATTGTTTTGTTTAAATAATTGTTTAGTGAAAACATTTCTGAAAATCTCTTCTATTTTCTATTAGTTTTGAAATCCAATTAAATTTCTCTTTTAACTTTAATTTACACAATGACTTTTCTCTCTGTCTGTTATTGCATGATTTAACGATGGGAAATATCTATTATAAAATTATCATTTACTAAGCTTAATTTGGCACCCAGTGAGAATCGAATTCACTAAATTATCTTCTAGCTTAGCCGCTAACCATTACAGGGTGATTAAAGTAACTCTCTATTTTAAAAATCTTATTTATTCTGAATCTGAATATGAGAAGAACACACATAATGTGGAATTTTGATTAATTTGGCCATTCACAAACAACAATAGCAAAATGTGAAGGAGCACCATTCTTGCCATAAAAATCAAGTCTTTAATATTTCTCCAAATATTGACAACTGGCTCATCTTGCAGCATGGTGAGATACCTTTCGGCATTTCATGGTATTGCAAGGATGAAAGGAACCACAATCTTATCTGAAGTCATTCCACATCATACCGTTATCTTGGGTAAATCCTGAAAATTTTCTGAGATAATAGGAGTTACTTTTCAATCCCCCTGTATGTCATACACTGAGGCACTCACATTTAAGTGTATCTTTGATTTGGCACAGGGTTGCAGTTATAAAACATCCAGTGAGGATTGAACTCACTATTCAGTAGCAATGGATCTGCAAGATAACTTGTTAACTATTGCACCATTTTCTTTCTTTTTCTTTCCTTTTCATCTTTTCATTATTTTGATTGAAACAGTTAGTGCTATCGCTTCCGCATGCTCACCCCCCCTCCTATCTTTTCCATCTCTCTTTCTTTCTTATATTTTTTAGCATGCATTTTTATTCCTTTTTTTTTTCTTTGATAAAAAACGGAATGGTCCTTATTTAGCTGCGGTGACAACACTCATAAGAAATATGAAAATCGGTGGATAAAGCAACACCAGATAATTAGGATTTACATTTTTGCATTTCATGCAATTTGGACTGTCTCATTTTTAACCAGAGGGTGTTGCAAGATGATAACGTTGTACATTAAAGAAACCGTGTATTAATATTATAGATGGATATTTCTATTTTTCTTATCACAGGAAACTTTTGAATCACTTTCAGCTGTTTATAAATTTCTTAGAAATCTAGAAACAATTTTTTTTTGTCTTTTTTTTTAATAGTGCACCATTTGGCTTAAATTGTAATGGATATTTTGTTGCGCGAGGCCATCGTAGATTTTAATAATAATAATAATTAAATTATTGCGTACAGTGCTCAGGTGCACCACAACTCATCAAGGGCCAATGTATAGTTATAGATAATGACCAATGTCAAGAAAATAAAAAGTGTATTGTCATATATAATGTATGTATGTGTGTGTGCGTGTGTATGTGTATGAAGGGATATCAGGTATAGATAGTGTTTGTTGAATTACAGAAAGCATGGAGGCTTGAAAGATGCAGTGTTCAGCAGCCAACTACAGATGCAGGCAGTTTTATATCAAGCCTCTGCAACTATGAGTGTGAAAAAATGTTCTGAAAGTCATGTTGAGCTTATGCTTGTTTTCGACTTTGTAGCATGCCACGTGTGTTAGAATTATGGAAATCAAAAAGGTGTCAAGAGTTGCTGTTGGTAGATGATTAATAACCTTATGAGTGTTTACAAAGTTGCCAGATGTTGAAGTTTTCACCAAATCCATTTCCAGGCACAGCAAGAGTTCAGAATATGGTTAGATGCCTGATGGAGGGTATTGTTGTTTTTGCACGTCTTTGTACATCCTCTAGATTTTATAAGTATTTAGATTCTTTGATGATTTGTGGGTAAAATAGTCTCACCAGCCAGGCACTGATAGTTTCTCACTTGTTGCTTTTACTGATTTAAAACCAATCTTTTTTTAAGGCCTTCAACCGTAGAATGCTTAGATTGTTGTGTTGTAATCGAAAATTTGTGCAATGATGTTCATTCTAAGACTTTCCTAGAATTCTCCATTTTGGATGTTTTTCTTTTCTATCTTTCTTTCATTTTAATGAATTCTTTCTAATCTTCACTTACAAGATTTATTATATATTAATTATATATATAAATATTTATATTTATATATAAATATATATATATATATATCAGTCATCCACAGACCACGTGTTCTTGATGTTTACATCTCAATCAGTGCGCTCTGACTTTTTAACAGCTACCTTAGCCGGGAGCGAAACCAGACCGAATTTTCGTCTGCCAAAAAGCTCTTACCCTTACGGTATAAGAACTGTCAGTCAGCGTAACATTAATGATCATACTTACAGTATATGTTTTTCAATCACCAGAGAACTCAGCTGTAAAAAATATATATAATTTACCAACCTCCCACACAGCAGGATGTGACACAAAGTCAATTTCTTAAGCAGAGTACAGCGTTTGAATTACCGAGACTTTTTTACTTAGACCATGGTTAAAGATTCCAGTCTGCCTTACTATTTGCATTAACTGGAGGGAGAGTAGTTGGATTATACCTTTCCCAGTGGTATTAGCACTATTGAAATCAAAATCTTTGTCCAGAATATTTGAACTCTGGTCGATGATCCATTTTAAATAAATAATACACAGACATTTTTTAAAGTCAGTTTCATTTTTTTTTTAGAATTACAATTATTATTAAACTTGAAATATCTTTTGTGATAGATTGCCAATAATGATAGTAAAGATGTATTCACAATCCACGAGTGGATGTGACACAAGGTCATTTTTAGCAGTTAGCAAGTTTGAAATGAGTTCCTTCTTCTAGACTAGTGCCATATCCAGTGACCTGAAAAGGGTGGATATACCCTAAAACAACCAACCAACTGTTCAATCAACAGGACCTTTAACAAAAGGCCAAATCTGCTGAAAGAATTGGTTTTGCTTTAGAATCATGGAGTTAAGCCAATGATATAGCATGTTCACTTACTTACATGGGTGACAAAAAATGGACATGGTACGTAAGCATTTTGACGCTTCTCTGCCAGACTAACAAAAAGTTTGGTTAAATCGAACTTAAGGACCTAAATTCACATGTTGTTACACTGAAAGAAAAAAAATTACACAGAATTAAACCAAATTTTATAAATTTTCAGTGTTATATCATTAACTAAATAAGAGATATAATGCACCAGTTTATTTTATTAAAAACTTTACAAGTTTTTTCAGTCAGTTTACTTTGAACAATATCTTTTGAGTAACACAGATTCACAAAGATTTTTGCGGGGTGACATAGATGTGGATTTAGGTCCGTTAAGTTCGATTTAACCAAAAGCTTAGTAAGTAATAGCTGTTAAATAATTTTTGTATGTGAATTTAGAAGATCCTGTATTTTTTTTGTTTTGTTTTTTTTGTATTTCTTGAGAATTTTTTTTTCTAAATTAAGGATTGCATAGTCAATTACATCAATGAAAATAATCACTTCCTAGTATGTCTAGCCACAGTCTTGATTCGATACCGGCCCTTGCCAACTGTGATGAGTAGCACAGGGATCTGTGCAGTAAAGGAGGAGCTGATGTAGGTGTGAACATCTGCCTCAGATTCAAAACCAATCTTCTTGCTCTAGTGCTAGTGAAAGAGGATAGATCCCTTGCTGTCTGGCCGATATCGACTTTAGGCCACCCTGATGACTTTATTTTTTTTTATTATTAGATATAAAATATTTGTGATAAACTATTATTAGCCTATCACCTTTTTTTTAATCTTACATATATAAAGGACAGTTGGTGTGTATGTATGTCCAGGAAACTACTAAAATAAAACAATTAACAAAAAAGTAATATATATTCACATTCATTATCACCAGAGCTTGCTTTTTGTGCAAAAATAATGAAGGTTTTATTCATATTCATAAAGATATTTAAAATTAGGATTTTAATTTAAGAGAAGAGATAGACATTGGTTTCATGATTAAAACATAAATCAATTATGGAAGACCAAAACAATCAATGGATCTGCGAGACTAACTTTTTATCCCCCTCCATATACCAGGCAATTGCTGGGTAGCCGCTTCTAGTTAGGAAATAAAACAGTATTACCTATTGTAAATATTTGTGTATAACCCACACTTATAACTTGAGATTCTGGAAAAAAATGTTGTGTATAATATGCACCAACTTTTTAATTTGTAACTGCTAAATATAACTATATTTAACATTTATTCAATTTTTAATAATTTAAATGTCTTAAACACAAAATTTACACAGTATTTATAACAAACACTGATATGTTCACACAAAAATGCAACAAGCTTGCAGTGAAAATAGGTCATATCTTATTATAATGGAATTCAGTGTTTGTCCGTTGCTATGTCACTGCTTCATCATAATCCTCAGGACTTGCATAAGTTTATCATTAAGTATTTAATTCTATAGTCAAAATCATTAATACATAGAAATAATTTAATTTCTTAATGATGCCTCTATGAAAATCTGAGTTGGATTTGCCTCAAAACAGCCTATGTTATTAGTGTTGTTTAAATCTGTGATCAATAAAAAATAAAAGCTTACATATATAAGGTTGGATAATTTGCATACTGATTTTAATACAACTGGGTTTAATATATAATTACTTGATGTTATTTATTCTAATATTGTTTTATTCTCAAACATATTAAAGTAATCCAATGTATGTATAATCTTATACATAAATCAATTGAAATAAGATACAAATAAGTGTAATCATTTTTGTGTGTTCTTATTTAGTTTCATTAATCTTTTCAATTTAACATAATATTTTATTATATTAGAACTTAAATACTTGTGTTTGGAAGGTGCATATTTTGCTGTTAGGAGAAAGAAAATTCCCTGTAACAACACAAAACCTATTGCTTTGGCTATAGTTGTAATCCCATTCTGAATATTGTGGGCATGTGAGCTGGAAAAAAAAAGTTAATTATAGTTCTCGTGTATGATATCTACCCCCCTCCAACTTGAGCGCTGAAAAATCTATAAAAATGTTTGTCTTCTAGATAAATAATTCTGGTAATAAATAAATAAAAAGAAAGAAATAACTAAATGAGTTTTTTTATCACACATTGTAATATTAACCTTTTTACATGCCAATACAGGGCTGCTTTTGCTCAGTCAGTAGAGCCCTCGTCTAGAAATTGCAATTCTGAGTTTGATACTAGTCCCCACCAGCTCAGCGTATGACTAGCACAGATTGGTAATCTGATCTTGTGTGTTAAAGTGGAGCTGATGATAGGTCTGGCGCTCCACCCTCAGTAAAAAATCTCTCTAGTCTAGTGCTAGTGAAAAGGGGATAAACTCCCTCACTGTCTGGCTTATATCAGCAAGATGACAAAAAACAATTCTAGTTGAATTCCTAGTTCCCTGCAGATATCGTAGGGTTGAATTTTCTACTGTCATACAACAAATATCAAATTTTCTGGTTCTATTTTTAATTTACATTGATTTTATGGTGGGAATATTTTGATATTTCAGACTGTTGTCCTATCTTTATTATGGTAGGTATAAACACAATGTTCAGGCTGCTGTATCCTCAAACCTTGTTCAGGTGTTTCTTATTACCTTACAATAAAGTCATCATCAGATGATAACCTTGAGCATTAGTATCGTTACCACTAGTTCAAGGTGCTCCAAGCAGCATAAAATGCCACCAGTCTTATTGACAGAATGGGATTATATATTAATATATATATATAAATCCAAAAGTCCAGAGAAAAAATCTCCTTACGACACAAGAGTTTTATTTTAAAAAACCTGTCGCAGTTTGAGAGCTCAATGTGTGCTCTAATGTTAGAGTCACAGAGCAAATATATAAGTAAGAAATAACAAAAGACTTAGAGATTTAGCGTATATTCTATTTCAGGGAGCTTAGACAAAGTGTCTAACCCTCCCGATCATCAGATGCGAATGATGAGTCGAGAGAGTTAGACACTTTGTCTAAGCTCCCTGAAATAGACTACAATGCTAAATCTCTAAGTCTTTTATTCTTACTTTTATATATATATATAATATAAAATAAAAAACATTTTATGGTGATTTAAAAGTTTTAAAATAAAATTTATTGGAAACGGTGACATGAGGAAATACCCCAAAATTTGAAAGTGCGGCAGTGATGAAAGGGTTAAATGAAGATCTAATTAATCAAATCATATCAGGTTGTGTTGGTAGTATGGATTCCTGTGACTCTCTCTTTGCCAACCATCTCCTATCAGTCATTGCCCCTGCAGGTCTTCCACATGGCATCCAGAATCTGAACAGAGCTGATTCAATTATGTTTTCACTGGTTGTCCTACACTGGTGTGTCCATGTGGTTGTCCACAGGAGAACATCACTTATGAGTTTATCTTTGCTTTTCCATGAGGTGTCAGTATGTTTTGTTCATTTCACCTGGATTGGTTGTGTGAGAAAAAGCCGGTGACTGTACAGCCGTTACACGGTGGAATTGGTGCTTCTCAGAATTGTTCAAAGCAGCACGCAACAGCCGTGTAGCTCCCATCATCCCACATTCTCCAAGCGCTTTGTAGAGTCCAAGTGGTGCAGCCATACAGTAGCACTTTTATAGCTATGGCTGGGAAGAATTCTTGCTTCATCTTATCAGTGAGTTCAGATTTCCATATGATGGATAATCTTACCTTCTTATGCATGCATTGATATAACTTTCAGTAGATGAGATATTACTACTAGGTATGTGAACTGGTCTATAATGATGTAGATGTAGTAAGGAAAAACAGTTATACAAGTAATAATAACAGTAATGAGCATAAAATTATAGAATAGTACTAAGTAATAATTATAGTCAATCATCATCATCATCATTATGCCAACAGCACAGATTCTTTTGAACTGTTGCCAATCCGTCCCTATCAACTATCACTCTGGTAAGTCCTCTAGATGGCATCCAGTGTCCATACAAAGCTGATGCATGTAAGTTTTTGCTAGTTGTCCACACTGGTGTGTCCATGTGTAGGAGTCCAAGGAGAATGTTGCTCATGAGTTTGTCCTTGCTTCTCCAGGAGGGTCCAGCATGTCTTGTTCATCTTACTTGGAGGGTTTGTGTGATGAGAGGTAAGTGGCCATACAACTGCTGTTTTATAGGGTGCTGCTTCCAGGATTTGTTTCAATTCTTGTGCAGCCATATAGTAGTACTGACATGGCTAGAAACCCTTGAATTCAAATCATATAGAAAAAGGAATCCAAGGAATTAAAATTTGGAATTTGAAATTTTATTTTTACATAAAGTATTGTTAATCATTATGAATTTTGAGTAGCATTTTTTATTTGAAAAATTAAAGAAATCTTTTTACTCCAATTTCCTTGGGTTATCCTTTTACAATATCAGCTTTTCTACCAACTGTTCATATGAAGCTCCATTGGTTTACAGAAGCTTCAAGTCCGCCCTTTAAACTCATCCTTTATTTTGTTTCTTCATCCCTCTTGCTGCCATATTTGTTGTTATTTGATGGCCGAGGGAGGAGAGATTTAAAAAAAAAAAAAATAAAAAAAAAAGCATCTAAAAATAAAAACAGATGAAGAAAATACAAATTAAAATTAATAACGCTGATTCAAATTAAAAATTGATTCATAAAATGTTCCTATTCTTTCTGCTTTTCGTTGGTATTCAACCAATTTTTTAATGCATGACAAATTTAAAAAAAAACAATAAAAATGTTTATGATTATTTTTTTTTCAATGTATATCTACAATTGTATGCAGTGTGTGTATATATGTGTTATATATATATATATAATATATATATATATATATGATGTTATGGGGTCCACGTATGCGTTTTTTCAGTATACATGATTATATATAATATATAATACTCATCAGATATATATTATGATATATACACACACACCACACCACAATGTTCTTATGGGTCACATATGCTTCTTTGTCAGTTATCTGATGATATTATTAATATATATATATATATATATATATATATATATATATTTGCATGCACAGTTTAACATGACGGTAACCTTTCAGAAAAGGTGACACTAATTTCTTTAATTACTTAAAACTTGATTTCCATATTTCAATTTCAGAAATACTTTTTTTGTGTGTGATGTTTGTTTTTTCTTTTTGGAATAAGAATTTCGATTATTAAAAATCTCTTTGTTTGCTCATTTTTTTTTTTTTTTTGTATGTGGTGTGTTTTGGGGAGGGGAGGCTTCAATCATCTTTTTCTCTTTCTGCTCGGATGACTGCTTCATTTTTTTTTTCTTCAGGCTAATAAAGTATTTTTAACATATTAAAAAAAAAAGATCCTCACAAAAAAGACCATAACCACGTTTCTTTTTTTATAAAAAAAATAACACTGGCCTAAGATATTTTCAAGGTTGAATTATAATAAGCTGATTTTAAGGCAGCTTTTACGCTGAATCCAAAAATCATACTCATTTTTCTAATCAGATCAAATTTTATAAAATTCAAGCTCTTACTGAAATGTATAAAACAGTATTATAAGCTTTATTTATTTGTGACAAATAAGTCCACAGACTTTTGATAAATGTTATATTATGCACAACTTGTGAAGTATTCAAGCCATTTTAAAAAGCAGACCTGACCAAACACAGTGAATGTATTTTTTGAATTCAGCATAAAATGGCGATCGTTTATCACTTGGTAAACCTTTGACCTTTGAAAAAAAACATTTTTAATGCAGGCCAGTGTTATTATGCTTGCGAAGAAAAAAATGAGCCCCCCCCCCAAAAAAAAAACCCCAAAAACCCCCAAAAAAAACTTTTATATTAACCCTTTTGGTGTGGTGCATTTGTCAACAAATTTCCTGGTATGGAATTCACTTTTATCCTAAATAAAAAAAAGTTTATTAGAGTTCACAATTACAATACAATATTCCTGTGTAGAGGGGGGGGGGGTTATGTCACATATATATATATATATATATATATATACAAGAATTTGTCATAAAGTATGAGATTGTTTGTATTTTTGACACACTTGTATTCTGAAAAAAAAATAATTCCATTAATTCTTTATCATCTTGGTAAACTACAGCTTGGTACTTTTTTGACTACACCTTGTATTCTAAAAAAATTTATGAATAGAATGTTATTTTTATCAGAATACAAGTGTGTTCAAAAGTACAAAAAAATCTCGATATTTTTTTGACACACTGTGTGTGTGTGTGTGTGCATGTGTGTGTGAAAATATGGAAATGAATCTGACAATATGTAGAAAATAGGAAACATGAAAAAAATGAATTTATTTTTGATGGTAAAGTCAATGTTTAAATGTTTTGGTTTATATTAAACCTTTGTCAGGACAATAATTTATTTCATTTTTTTATATTGTCCTGACGAAGGTTTAATATAAACTGAAACGTTTAAACGTCCATTTAAACATAAAAAAATAAATTCATAATTTTGTTGGATACTTGTTTTCTTTATTTTCTACACACACACACACACACACACACATATATATATTATATATATATATATATATATATATATATTTTGATTTAGGACTGGTGTGTATCTAATACTCAAAATATTTTCACTTTGGTGTTGGGCAGTATATTGCACAAGATGCAAAAGTTTTTAGTAATGTGGACAAAGTTTGTCACCCTCACATATTAAGTATATTTGTGTGACTCAAGTTGTGCTCGGTTGGTACCAAACCAATGTGGTTTGACTTTATTCAATTCGATCATTGTCCATCAATTTTTTTATTTTTTATTTATTAATTAAATTATTTTTTAAATATTTTGTTCTAATATTTCTGGATGATCCTCTTTATAAAATTTTGTTTAATCTTCTAATGTTATTTTGTGAAATATATTATATCATTTCGATGATTAAAATTTCCCAAACAAACTTTCTACAATTCAAGTGTGAATTGTAAATAACCATATTTAATTTTACGAATTTGTTAGATTTGATAGTCATTATCAAAAATGTTTTTGTGTTCTATGATTTTGATATGTCTAAGCTTACCTTGTTTCTTAGGCCCAACCACTTCCCCATGGTCAAGTCACACTGAAAGCACTGGCTTTTATCTCAAAATATTAAGATAAATCACAGCGTAACAAACAAACACCATAGTTACCTTCTTTTTTCTTTACACTTGCATTGTGATAGCCAAAAATCAAAACCCACCAAACCAATATAAACAAAATGCTTCAAGCAAATTTAAAACACTTTTAAAAATGTTTTTGTTCTTTTTATGATTTAATCAGATTAATATTCTCACCTTTTGGCTGAGTAAGACATTAAACTCTATTCTGATGGTGAAGTTCCTATTCTGGAGTACCCCTTCATCACCATTACTCCCAGGTCCACTCTGACCCGAGTGGTAGTACCTGTTAGCATTTCCATCTATGGGTAATAGAGAAAAATGTGTCTAAAAAAATGTTTAAAAACATTTAGTTAAAAAATATTGAAATAATTAAAAAAAACATCTTGGCATGAAATAACCCAACAAGGTTTATATGCTGTAAAATCCAACCACAACCAACAACCATTCTTGGTGAGGATTCTTCAGCCTTCTTCAAGTTTATGTTGTATCTGTTTGATGTTTGAGTCTCATAGAAAAAAAAAAAAAAACAATTGGTGCTTGGATTTGTAGTTCTGATTGATGGATCGGGAGGGATTTTTGTTTTGCTTATCTGGGGTAATGAACATGTAATGGCATCCCAGTAGTCTCGCAGATCATTACTACTGAATGGTGAGTTCATTCCCTGCTGTATGCTCCATAACTTTCAACTTGTGTCACATCCTACCAGTGGCAAATGGGTTGGGTAAATACCATGTTTTCCTGAAAATAAAGCAGCTATGAATAAAGCCTATCACTGCCACCTCTAAGGACCAATCATCAGACACCAATGACCAAATTGTCTAATCTCCAACAAAACTCTGTGCAAGATGTGCAATACCATTATACATCAAACAATTTGTAATTTACCATTATTATTGCTCTCTTTCAATTAGATTGAACATTGAGCTCTCAATCTTGATCTGAACTACTCTAACATTCTGCCATTCGAAGAAAAACGCCAATTAGAACCATCCTAATACCAACTTACCTGTAACGCGTAATATATATATATATATATAATATATAATATATTGGTTAGGAGGTTGATTTAGAAGGCCATCACAATGCAGGTTAAGAAAAAAAATAATACAGTAACAATGGTGTTGTGTGTTACCTGTATTCAACATCATTGTTACCGTATTATTTCTTTTTTTCTTTACACGTACATTGTGATAGCCTTCTAAATCAACTTCCTAACCAAATTACACAATGCTTCAAGCAAATTATTAAAACTCTCTCTCATAATATATAATCTCGTTTGCTTAGGACTTTGTAATTACTTAGATATTCATATTTCAAATGTTGCCAATTTTTATGGACACCCTGATATATATATATATATATATGTTGATAGGCCAATAACTATTAAAAGATAAATTCGAGATAGATTGTTTTATTGTCTTAGGTTCATTATCAATTGTTTCCTATCATTGCAATGATATTGTCATTGTCATAAATTGGCCGATGTGTCAACATTTTGCATAAGAAGATGCAGAAGAGATTGATTTGCAAGTAGAACACCCAACGTATCCAACGCATCTATTGCATCGAGATGTTTAAATGTCAAATGGTCCTTCCATGATAACAAATAGCATCAACATATTGGCACCAATGGCACCAAATCCTCTATAAATCTTGGCTTAAATGTCGACGATTCAATAACACTTTTCAGATAGAATTATTTACCTAAGTGCAGCTTAGTCTGGCTCAAGGCCACTAGTGTGGCGTAAACCTCAGGTGAATGTTGGAATCTTTTTTGTATAGGTTATTTCCTATAAGTCCAACATAAACAAAGGGAACCACTGTTGACTGATAAATTATTTATTTATTTTCCCATTAAACTACCCTAACCCTAACCCTGTCTTCTTTTTTCCTAGTAGATCAATAAATAGATAATAATTTATCAGTCAAGAGTGGTTCCCCTTTGTTTATGTGGATTATAGGAAATAAACCTTTTGTATATTAAGGTGTGCTACAATTCACCACCTAAGTTTTAGACTAGTCGGGGTCACTAGTTATTCCTCTGCCAATCAACAGCCATAATGCATGCTGATTGACTACTTAATCACTGATTACTTCCATTAGTCCATTTGCACCATGACGAAAGGAACTTACAATACTAAGGAGAACAAAGGATTTCCGAGGACAAACGCTCTTGCTTAAAGACTAAAGGATAGACCATAAAATCATAACAGTGAACATATCAGCCCTCTTCTACGTTTATCTGTAGTATCTGTTTCTTTCTAATCCTTAACAAGATCAGAGGTAGTATCTGTGCACTTAGTATTTGCAAATTAATTTTACTGTGCTTTTCAAGGTAGGCGAGCTAGACTATATATTACCAAGTCTAAAAGGAAATGATCACAATTGCTTGGAACTTATACAAGGAGATTAAAAATTATCACACTTTTTTCATAGTCTGTGGATGATTGATTGGAAGACCAAGACTAATTGCAGAGAAAAGCACATCATCGATGATCACTCACCAGTTGATATCAGTCATTACTGATCTCTTCAGGGTGGAGTATGCGCGCCTTTGTGAATTGTCCTCAATAAACCACAGTGTGACTGCCCATATCGGCTAAAACTATAATTCCCCTATCTCTCGTCCGATCATTCTTCTCTTTTATGTACTGGGATTGTATTCTTGCACTCTGAAAACGCAAACAATATGGCGAGAATAGCTACATCAAAACTTCACTCACCATGTTACGTCACTATGACACTTGCCACTCATGTGGAGATGCTGCTTGTCCACGATCTTGTGTGACCATCAGTAGTTCATCCAGTCTTATCAGCGGGGCCTTAATGTGGTTATACAGCCCAATCGCTAAAGCCTAGAGATCTTAGCTCCCTACCTCCCTACCGAAAAATTTCACTGCCGCTTATCATACTAGGGTAGATTGTAGTTTGCATCTAAGTGACGCAACAACAGCGCATCAGACTCCTTCATACACGCACAAACATGTTGCTACCATATTGATAGGCATGGCCATGACAATGGAACGCGTGTGACAATATAAGATTATATAGCGAAAACTTACGACTATAGGAGACTTCAATTCAGATGTTGATCTCCTTAAAAGAGACTGCCTACCACATTTTATTGCCAAACAACAATGGCAGACGTACTTCTGTTTCTTTACACATAAGAACGAATTACAAGAATATTGTTATATACCAAGTCAAAAGAAAGTTTCATATGATGAGTTCCCAAACATTGCTTGGGCGGTGATCAGCATCTTTGATTCTTGCCCTCTAGTGGTGGGGAGGGGTGACACATCGCTGGTGAAATGAGAGAGTGATTCTTATGAAACATTTGGATGTATTCATACTCTGAATATCACTTGGAGGTTGTTTTTGTGGCTCCTTGAAGGTAAAAAGGAAATGTTAACATAAATTTATTAAGCGCTTATAAAATTATTAACGTATCTGTAGTTAATATTTGAATTGGTTCCGTTAGATTTAGAATGACGGGTCCGATTGGAAAGATTCTCGGACCCTTTAACGTATAACTTGCTTGACTTTGAAGGTGAGGATGTTCAGTTTTAGATGCAAACAACAGTTCAAGAGGAGGCGGATGCTAGGTCGCCGCTCTCCAATGTCGTTTCACCCACCCCCCGCAAGTGGATCAATGAGCAGGTTTGCGAAATAAAGTGCAATCTTTTATTAATCTGAATTAAAAAATAATGGACCAAGCCAGCATGAAAAAACCAACAGAAGAAGAAGACCAACCCTTAACAAGAAGCCAGCAGAAAATGGACGAGTGAATTGAGGTAGCAGTAAGCAGCAGGACAACAAGAAGTGTAACAAAGACCATCATCCTCACTATCTCTACGCTGACAACCGTGACAAATCGTACATCATAAATTAACAAATCTGACGACGATTGCAACATCTCACAAGCTATAACCATTTAAATCAATTATTAAAAATCACGATTCAAAATGGTACCCCCCAAAACTCAGAACTTTTCTTTTAAATTAGAAACAAGTATAACTTTCCTTTCTTTACTATTTATTTAATTTTTTTAAAATTTCTACAACTGCTATATCTATTTTGTTACTTTACTTTTTTTTTTGTAAGTCAGGTTAGTAATTGTTTATTTCATTATTACGAATCTGAAATATTTTCAAAGCACATAATATTTTAGTTTAGAAATATTTCAAGATTCGTTTTAAATAATATGAAATAAGAATTACTAACCTGACTTACAAAAAAAAGTTCAAATTTCAAAATTTGGTTTGTGTGTTGCAAATCGTCGTCAAAATTAAAACGGAAAATTTTGTACAAACGATTATGGCACACTCAAAACTAAATTTGAAAATTTGACTTTTTTTTATTTATTTACCAAGATTTATTCCATCGACCCTATCTCTAATCTGTCTGTCCTGTCTCACCTTTATATCCCGATGTTGAACGAGAAGATATAAACAGAACGTATTGGGTTAAAAGGCTTTTCTTCAATTTTATGATAAAACTAGCATGACTGCCATAATAAAATAATGATCGGTAATTCTCCGTAGGATTAAAGTGCGTTGCTCATCAACATCTTTTCCTAGGACTCGATGTAAGGGAGAATGCAAGATCAGAGGGTGGTATAGAGAGGAATGTTGAAGGATAAGGTGAGGGGTAAGATCGAGAAAGAGGAGGGAGGAGAGTTGGTGAGGGCATTAATGTAATCCATCGTATTGTCTGTTTTCAATGGAATAGAAAGTTAGAGGGAAAAAACAAAAAAGAAAGAAAAATAATGTATATAATTATTGCGTATTAGATAGGAACACTTTGATATAGAACTGGTACAAATAAGATGGAATTTATCTATCTATCTATCCATATATAAAAGCAATTGTGTGTCGTGTGTTGTGTCTGGAGAAAACTACGAAAATAAAACAATTAACGAACATAGGTAAAATATATATACACATTTCACTATCAACAAAGCTGGCTTTTGTGCAACAAAATTATGAAGATTTTATTTATTATCTGTGGAAGGTATTTAAAAATTTAGGATTTATAGTAAGAGAAGGGAAAGTCATTGGTCGCGTCATGATTAAAAACTTAAAATCAAATTATATAAGACCAACAATCAATGGATCTGCGGACTAACTTTTGTATTTCCCCCTACTCAAGCAACGCCGGGAGTGCGTTCTACGACATAAATAAAGGGCAGGTGGGTGTAGTATGTTATGTCCGATGAGAACGATAGAAATAAAACAATTAATGAACGCAAAGTAAATATATATATAGAAGATTAAATTCGCCGTTCTTGTTTTTGTGCAAAATTATGGAGATTTGATTGTAAAATAAATAGTAGATAGAAAATAGCATTGAAGTTCTTTGTTTAAAAATGTCCAGCATTTGTAATCTCAAAAGTAAAACGATCATAACCAGGGTCCCTTTCCCATTTGTTGCTGGGGAGCCGTCTTTCTGCTCGACAATAAAGTGCAATTTAAAATGGAATCGTACAAAAATATTAGTAGATTACAATCAACATTTACAAATAAATCAATCTTTACGTAAATACCCACTTGACAACACAAATTAGGGATACGACCTTATCCACGGTGTGTAAACTATCCGTAAGTATAAATTAACTTATGCTGTTCAACTCGTGTTCGAGTAAGACCATTTCCTGTTTTTTTATTTTATTTTTGTTTATTCTTATCATCAGGTGCAGTAGCATTTGACATTCTATCGTTGTGTTTTCTCAGATGACTCACGCAGATATATATGGTACGTATAAACTATAGCTAGCATGCATTAAGTTTATTCTGTGGTTCTGAAGTGTAAAATCATGATTGTACTTCGTTCAATAATTTATGACCAACTTACTTGTGTAAATCTTTATAAAATATTTTAGAAAGTACTGATCAAGAGTATTTGAACAATTCGTTTTAATACTGATACGATGCAGTTTGCGTAAAATCTTCACTCTACAACAGAAACATAAGCAGATATTTAAAATTTATAGTACCATTATTTCGATTACCATTCAGTAAAGACTTAAACCAAATAAGGACTATTTCTTGTTAGATTTTTGCGCTTGGCCATCCTTTAGGCTTCAAGCAAGGGCACTTCCACGCGAGTTCCTTATGTTTTAAGCAGATGCGCGATCCTTAGTGATCCTTGGTGTCCTTAGTGTTGGTTATGATCCCTTGGTTGTTCCTTGGTGTCCCTTTAGTGTTGGTATGATCCTTGGTTGTTCCTTCTGTCCCTTAGTGTTGGGTCATGATCCTTAGTTGTCCCTATCTCTCTCTTATGTACTAGAAAGCAGTGGTTGAGGGTATAGTGTCCTGGTAATGACGTTAAACTACATCTAATGGTGAAGTTCCAATTCTGGAGCTCTGAGGAGTATGAAATACCCTTTTATCGCCATTACTCCCAGATCCACCATGACCTGCAGTACCCGTAGTACCTGTTAGCGTCCAATTTATGGGTTAAATAGGGAAAAAAAATGAGATTTTGAGTTTAGAAAAACATCTCAATGACCATCAAGAATGAATAAAACAAAAATGGGATAAAATAACCCAAGGGTTGATATGCCGTAAAATCCAACCAACCAACCAAAAGAAACATGGTGGGTTGGATGAATACTACAAAAATGCTCAGTCTGAATACTTCCAAAATTCCCGATGCTCTAACAGATATAAAGGTTATTTCCTATAACTCCAACGTAAACAAAGGGGAACCACTCTTAACTGATAAATTATTTATTTATTGATCTACTAGGAAAAAAGAAGACTGGGTTAGGGTGAGGGTTTAGGATTAGTTTAATGGGAAAATAAATAAATAATTTATCAGTCAAGAGTGGTTCCCCTTTGTTTATGTTGGAAATAACCGATATAGATATTAGCATCTCTTTTTAAAAAAGGGAAATCATTGAATGTTATTGTTTATCAGCTCCCCAATTTACCGCACAGATATAAGTAAAAAGTAAAGTCGTCGGGGCGGCCTAAAGTCGGTATCAACCAGACAGCCTATCCCCTTTTTACTAGCGCTAGACCAAGCAGATTGATTTTGCATCTAAGATGGAACGCCACACCTACCATCAGCTCCTCACTTTACCGCACATTTCACTGTGCTACTCATACGCTGAGTGGGAGAGGTCAGGTTTCGAACCAGGAACCTTGTGATTCCTAGGCAAGTGCTCTACCGACTGAGCTAAACCGGCCCTTATAAGGAGATGTGCTATTCATGCGTTGAGTTAGCGAGGGTCGATATTGACAATGTTCGATAAAGGTCTTGGAAAATAATCTACATCTTATCAGTGGGAATACTACTAAAATCCTTGATGCTCAATAGATATGAATATTAGCATCTTTTATAAAAAAAATATATATTGTTTGCAGTTGACGTCTTCAGTTGAGGATGGGGCAGCATTTCAAGATGGAGCAAGCATCGTTGCTAGGCTGTGTCTATGTGTTGGCTGAACTAAGTGTAACAACAGACACGGATTCGGTGAAATCAATTGATTAATGAAGCTGAAGACAAAAGGAAAAATCAATAAAATTAGAACTTCTGCCATATTTAGAAATGATAAAGTAATTAAGATTTGCTATTTAAAAGTCATGATTTTCAAAAGTTAAATGTCGCAGACTCACCACTTGCCACTTGCCACTTTTCAAGAAGACGGAAAAAGAATTGGAGGTTAGACGTAAATTTAATAGACAGTTAACTCAATTAGTATGTGTGGGCTGCCAACTGCAAATGTATACACACACACACGCACACATACACACACACACACACACACACATATATATATATAATGGAGGCGCGTGAGCCAGTGGTTAGTCGTGGAAAATGGACTCGTCGATTCGAGTTCAATTCCTAGACGAAGCTGTTGGCATTTCACATAGCGCTAATACCCTTGGGAAAGGTATGAATCCATATATTCTCCCTCCAGCTATGGGTTAAATAGTAGGGCAGACTGGGCCCTTCAACCTTGGGTAGGTAACCAGTCTAGGAGAGGGATAACTCTGAATTCAAAATTCCTGAGGTCAGTCGTTGATTGGGTTTGTGGCAACACTTGATGCACCAATTCTTTGCTATCGACTGTGCCAAAAAGTGTGGATGGTCCAACACAAGCCTTCACCACTATAAACAAATCACTGTGTGGATATTCATTGTATGAACACTCATACGTCGATCGACAGGAGAGTCTATCATATATATATATATATATATATATTATATATATATATATATATATATATATATATATATGTGCCAACTACAAATATGTATGTTTCTGTCTGTCTGTGTCATCAACAGACACTGTGTTTCGACGTTTACGTCTTATCAGTGTGGCTAGACTTATGGAGAAATGTAGACAAACACCGGATGTTACACTGGATGGAAGTTTATTACTGGTGGTAATGTCGACGTTTAAACTTAAAACCTTTTTCAGGTCAATATGATAAAAAGAAGAGAAAAAAGATTTTTTGTTGTTCAAAAGATGATTGATGTTTTTTGAATGAGTTGAGTTGGAAATATGTAGAAAGACTCATATAACCGTTCATTGATTAGTGTTCAATTGAATGTTCATGGGCGTGTTTGGAACATGAGAAAACGAAAGTTAAGATGTGATAGGAAAACATGCGGTCGAAAGCCATGACGTTATTGGTACACGAGGAAATGATGATGAAATGTGTGACGTATTCCTTACAGATACCAATGTTTAAAGAGACTATAAGTATGAATTGTCTGAATATTTAAATATATATATATATATATATATATATATATATGTGCGTGTGTGTGTGTGTGTGTGTGTGTGTGTGTGTGTGTGTGTTGTTGTTGTTGTTGCTCTTTTGCTATTAATGACTGCTTTGCCTAGATGTGAAATGAGTAGCAGTGGGAGTAAGTAGGATGGGAAACTCACAGAAATTATATGAAAGGGTTTTTGTATTGACAAGAAGGAGAATATCATCAACGTAACGAATGTCATCATCATCATCATCATCATCATCATGTTGTGCCACCAACGCGGATATCCATGAGACTCTCTTGCCAACCATCCCTATCATTTATTGGCCCATGACAGCATACAGTATCCGCACAGAACTGGTCTATGTAGGTCTTTGCTGGACGACCCGCACTAACATGTCCATGTGCTGGTTTTCACAGAAGGACGTCGCTTATGAGTTCATCCTTAATTCTCCAACAGTGTCCGGCATGTCTTGTTCATCTTACACAGATGGTTTGTGTGACAGGGGGTAGGTGGCCGTATAGCTGCTTTCTTGTGAGATGTTGCTTCCACGATTTGTTCAAGATCACACGCAGCATCCTTGTGCAGCACCCAGGCGCCTCGTTAAGGTCCAATGTAGATGGGGTTTTGTTTTGGTTTTTTTGTTTGTTTTTTTAATGTCATTCTCTTCTTGGTTAGGACGAAAAATTTCCATCACCCTCACTTAACAACTATGAAGGAACTTTTGGAACATTCAGTATTACTAGCAGGACCTGTGGATAAACCACAGTATGATAATTGAATGATTACAACGTTTGATATGTTTACTTAAGAGCTGAATAGTTCAATATGTAAAAAGTATAATAATCTCTCCTCTCTCTCTTCTCTCTTCTTCTCTCTCTCTCTCTCTCTCTCTCTCTCTCTCTCTCTCTCTTCTCTCTCTCTCTCTCTCTCTTACACACACACACACACACACACTCTTTTTTCTTTCTATCCTTCGCTTCATTTTTCATTATGTTAGATTGAAACAGATCAGTGTTATCGCTTCCGCGTGCACACCCCCTCTCTCTATATTTCCCCTACACTCATAATGAATAAGAAATCAGCAGATAAGCAAAGATAACGGTCGTACTTTTAAGGAATCTAAGTATTAATATATAGATTGGATGGTCTCATTTTTAATCAGAGGGTGTTGCAAGATGATAACGGTGGTACTTTTAAAAAACACGAGAATTGTTATACAGATTAGAGGGTCTTATTTTTAACCAGAAGGTGTTGCAAGATGATAACGGTCGTGCTTTTAAGGAACACGAGAATTGTAATACAAATTAGAGGGTCTCATTTTTAACCAGAGGATAATAACGTTTGTACTTTTAAGTAACACGGGTATTGATATATAGATAATAATATAAAACAGTTTGTAAATTTGAGAGTCCCGTTAAAATGCAGGACGCCGGTAACTGTTTAATCTGTGCCAATGGCCTTTACAAAAAACGAGCTAATGAATTTCTCTTCTTTCAGTTTGCCGTAAGTACCCATTGTTTGTTAGGGCATTTTTGGGAGGTTTCTTTTTTTTTATTTGATTTTTTCTTTTTGTTCACTTCCTATAGCATTAGTTGTTCTACTTTGCTTGGGGGGGGGGGTTACTATCAGACACGGCTTTCTACTGCCAGTTGCCCGAAGACATCCTCTTTCTACAACTTTTTTCCTGTATTTAGCAACGTTGTCCAGTATTGCTCCAAGGAGAAACCAACCAGGTCGATGGTAATGAGGCGTAGTTAAGAATGTAAAGTGCTATTCTCGAACTCATCAACACAAAAGAGTGAGAAGGAAGAGAGAATTTCATTGGTCAGCTGACTCAACTGATGACAGGCTATTGATTGTTTTTTCAGAATCAGTTGTTGATTCTGGAAGTATCAGTGTTTATCGTAAAAACCAAGGGACGTAACTCGGATTGGGTGTTTAACAGCACCGTGAGTATCTTAGGTACTAATGCAGAAGAGTGCACAAGGCCGGGTTAGCTCAGTCGGTAGAGCGTTCGGCTAGAAACCGCAAGGTTACTGGTTCGATACCGGCCCTCGCCAACTCAGCGTATAAGTAGCACAGGGATCTGTGCGGTAAAGTAAGGGGCTGATGGTAGGTGTGGCGCTCCACTTCAGACGCAAAAACAATCTCCTTGGTCTAGGGCTAGTAAAAAGGGGATAGACCTCCTCACTGATCGGCTGATACCGACTAGGCCACCCTGACGACTTTACTACTTTTACTTACGTATAAAAAGCATTACATTTCCCGGAAATATCCGTTGTCCTGGGTATAACGTTAAACTCTCTGATGGTGAAATTCCAGTTTCTGGAGCTCTGGGAAATGTGTAGTACCCCTTCATCACCATTACTCCCAGGTCCACTCTGACCCGGAGTGGTAGAACCTGATAGGGCCTCATCCATGGGTTAAATAGAAAAAATGAGAACCTGTCAAAAATGAATAAAACAAAACGTCTTCGGCATAAAATTACCCAAGGAGTCGACATGCCGTAAAACCCAACCAACCAACCAACCAACCAGCCAATGGAAATACCTGAAACCTTTTAGACGCTAGGGTTAGGGATATGGTAAAGGTTAGTTTTAGTTTTAGGATTAGTGCTAGTGTTAGAGTTAGGGCTAGGGTTAGGTTACATCGGGAGTTTCCGTAATTTAATGCTATTTATACGTAAAATGCGATTCTAATGATATTATCTCTCTTGTGTTATTGTGTATTTGTACCTTATTTTATTTTGTTATCCCCAGTCTTCAAAATGTCGTCTGTGGTTCGCCTTACAATAAATTTAACCTGCCAACGGTAGAATCTATATATTAATACTCGTGTTCTTTTATTATAGGATCGTTTTCATTTTGCAACACCCTCTGCTTAAAAATGAGACCGTTCAAATCGGCCAAGATGAAATGCAAAAATGTAAATCCTAATTATCTAGTGTTGCTTATCTGCCGAATTCTTATTTCTTATGAGTGTCGTCACCTCAGCTAAATAATGGACCATTCCGTTTTTATTAGAAAGAAAGAAAGAGAAGAAAAAGGGTATGCTAGATAGAAAAAATATCATGATAAAGAATGAAAGAAAGAAAGATGGGGACAGAAAGAGTGGATTAGCATGCGGAAGCGATGACGCTAATCTGTTTCAATCGAAAATAATGAAAAAGATGAAAAGATGAAAAGAAGGAAAGAAAAAAATAATGAGAGAGTTAAATCAACATTATTATACTTTTACATATTGAACAATTGGTTTCATATTGAACTTTTTACATATTAAACTTTACATATTGAACAATTTGGTTCATATTGAACTTTTTACATATTAAACTTTTACATATTGAACAATTTGTTCATATTGAACTTTTTACATATTAAAACTTTACATATTGAACAATTTGGTTCATATTGAACTTTTTACTATTTAAACTTTTACATATTGAACAATTTGGTTCATATTGAACTTTTTACATATTAAACTTTTTACATATTGAACAATTTGGTTCATATTGAACTTTTTACATATTAAACTTTTACATATTGAACAATTTGGTTCATATTGAACTTTTTACATATTAAACTTTTACATATTGAACAATTTGGTTCATATTGAACTTTTTACATATTAAACTTTTACATATTGAACTACTTTGCTCTTAAGCAAACATATCAAACTCTGTAATAATCAAATTATCATACTGTGGTATATCCACAGGTCCTGCTAGTATAAAATAAAACACTAAATTTATTAAACCGACATAATTTAAAATCATTTTTACAGGTATTAGGAGTTTCTTGTCGAAAATAACTTAGAATACCTAACATGGTTTAACACTTGTAGCCGATTACTAGTTAATGGGATGAGAACAATCTAACCCAATGGATTAAATAAAGGACTTCGTTTGAAATTCCGTGAAGGCTCCCGATTTCGACAAGAGTTTTCCTAAGAATCACCTGAAGAAAGCCGGAGAGCACATCGGACGAAACATTGAGTGATAACAATAAAGATGAGGACAACAGTTCGAAAAATGCAAATTATATAAATTATCAAGCCTTATCTCAAAAATTCAGATAAATAGAGGCCGTTTTAGCTCACTAAGTGGAGCAAGCTTCCAGGTTCGAGACCGGTCCTCGTAAACTCAGCGCATGAGTAGCACTGCTTGTATAATCTGATCCGTGTAGTAAAGTGGGTAGCTGAAGGTAGCTGCGGCGCTCCACACCAGGAAAACAATTTCCCTAGTCTATAGCTAACAAAAAGGCGATAGACTACCTCGCTCTCTGGTTGATACCAGCAACAGGTGTCTTGTGTATGATACTAAAATATATCTGATGGTGAGGCTCCAGTTCTGGAGATCTGAGGGGCGTTGTGTACTCTTTAATTGTTATTACTCCAGATCCATTCTGAACCGGAGTGGTAGTACTTGTTATATTCCCATCTATGGAAGCGGGTGGTGTAATGGTTAAAGTCATGGGAAATGGACTCGAGTTCAAATCCTGGATATGGTAATTGCATTTCACTTAGCGCTAATACCCTTGGGAAATGTATGAATCCTACTCTCCCTCCAGCTATGGATAAATAGTAGGGCAGGCTGTGCTCTTTAACCTTGGGTAGGCAACCAGTCTAGGAGAAGGAAAACTCTGAATTCAAACCTGTTGAACTCCGCTCAATAAATTGACCTTGTGTCACATCCTGCTCGTACGAAGGTGTGGTATATATATATATATATATATATATATATAATATATATATTATAATTATATATATATATTCCCACCTATGTGTCATATAAATCTGTTTTTACATTGTTTATATTAGATACAAATACTTGATATCCTATAACTGTGAGCAAAAAATATCTTAAGAAACCGAGCTAGGTGACTCTCGCCAAGCCGATCTGAGCACCCCGTGCAGTATATACTATATAATATATAGCTGATTTGACCCAGCAAGGCAGAACGGATTTCAGTAGTATATTTTGTTTGGTCGACACAGAAGTAACATTGTCAAAGTTTGTTCAATAATACAGAATTTCGATTTTGAATATTTACTCCAGTTTGTCGAACTATTTACCCATAGCTGGAGGGAGAATAGTTGGATACGTACCTTGCCCAGGGGTATTAACGGTATGTGAAATGCAAACAGCCTTGTCCAGGATTTGAACTTTGGTTGCCGTGTCCATTTTCTACGACATTTAGGCCGTTTCGTTTTTGATTGCAGGTTGACATGCCCCCCTCTCTCTCTCACACACACACACACACACACATACATACACACACACAAACAAACTTTGGAGGCGCTTGGTGTAAAGGTTAGGAAATGATACGGTGAGACGCGTTCAAATCCTGGACGAAGCTGTTTGTATTTCATATATCACTAATATACTTGGGAGAGGTACGGATCGAACTATTCTCTCTCCAGCTATGGGTAAATAGTTGGTCAGACTGGGCTCTTTAACCTTGGTATGGTAACCGGTCTAGGAGAAGGTAAACTTGCCTCAAGATTCAGGTTTCTAATTGTAACAGCTGTCCCTGATGATACTGATGCTTCTATTTATAAAAGGAGTGAAGGATTCTAATTAGCATTCAGTAGTTATATTTGTTATATTGAAAATTTAGATGATTAAAATGCTGACTCCATAAGAGTTGGAATTTACCCATGTTCGCCATGAGTAGGTTATTTACATTTCACATAGCGTTAATACCCTTGGGAAAAGATGAATTAAATTGTTCTCCTTCCAGCTATGGGTAAATAGTAAGGTAGACTGGGCTCTTTAACCTTGGTATGGCAACTGGAATAAGAGAAGGAAAACTCTGAATTTAAACCAAAGGGGTTCTTTTCTCGTTAGTCAAAAATATTTTGTGAGCTCCTCGTCCCTGTCCAATATAATCAACAACTTTAAGGATATCACAAAATATTGCAAGTATGAGACACCCGGTGAGGATTGATCCCATTAGAGTATGCAAATAACTATCTAATGATAAATATAGAGTCCTTCTATTTATTTAATTTATTATAATATAAAGTAAAAAATGTAAAATATGCTGAGTGGCCTATTGTATATATATATAGTTATTAATTGCATATATTCTCCCTCCAGCTATGGGTTAAATAGTAGGGCAGACTGGGCTCTTTAACCTTGGGTAGGTGACCAGTCTAGGAGAGGGATAACTCTGAATTCAAAATTCCTGAGGTCAGTCGTTGATTGGGTTCGTGGCATTCCTTGATGCACCAATTCGTTCCTATCGACTGTACCAAAAAAGTGTGGAATGGTCCAACACAAGCCTTCACCACTATAAACAAATCACTGTGTTGGTTGTTCATTGGATGAACACTCATGCGTCGAAAATCGACGAGATAGTCCATTTTTTTTTAATTGCATATATATATTTAACCTGGCTCTTTAACCTTGGTATGGCATCCGGTCTAGGAGAAGGAAAACCAAAGGGGCTCTCTTCTTGTTATTCAAAAACTACGTTGAGGGCTCTTCCTTCTTCTTTCTTCCTTCTCCTCTCTTTTAATTAACTCACACACACACACACACACACACACACACACACATATTTCTTCCGTCTCTGAAATATGTTCTTTTTATATCATGATTTTCAGTCGACTATTTCTTACGCTGATCTGTTGTCCCAAAGGGAATTATTTCCAAAGAAACTTTCTCACTTTTCTATACACGCTACCCATTCACATATACACAGTGTATTATAACTCAAATCTATGACTCCCTCAAGACTCGCCAATATGGAAATATTGGTGATGATCACGTGACCATACATTGCAGCCAGAGTTTGATACCTGACAATGACAAGAATTGAATAAAGGATTTTTAGAACAGCCATTCTGTTCCTTTGTTCAAAGAAAGGGTTTTATTTATTGATTTATTTATCTATTTACTAGAAAGTTGTCCGTTATATGACGGCGTTGTATTCAATAATATAATTTTACCGCTGTGGGTATAAAAAATATTAGCGGGGTATTAGTTCGAAACTAACACCCGCATTGCTATTATTACATAATTGATAGGTAGCCTGTTAACTATGTACAGTATCGTATATTTTAAAATAACAGTTAATAAAAAGATACAGAATGGATGATAGACACTTCGTAATCCTGTACTGACCTGGACTTCTGGTTCACGAGTATGGACGTGGGAAGTTAGCTAGAGAAATCAGTCTTTGGCTAACCGTTGAGCGATACGGACCGTAATGGCGTCTCCCGTTCAGTTAGCCAAATTCTCACACGCGTGTTTGTGATCTGTGATCTTAAATAGAATATATATGTGTTCAAAATAAAGAAAGTCGTTAGTAAGACATTCCATATTAAAAAACATCTGCCAGTTTCAAAGACAGGTCCAGAATAACAGAATATCGAGTTTAGCCACAAACCCAAAGATAGAAGGACCAGCCCAAGCTAAGATGGAAGTTAACAAAATGAAAGAAATACAAGATAAGTATCTAAGTAAAGAAGATAAGTACGCCTGTATACAACCACGGGTATGCAGGTGTACTCTAATATAGTGCACTGTGCGTAAGATGAAACGCAAGATGAGTATGCTATGCAACACATGGAGAATTAGATTTTGTTTCTATTTTATATAACAGTTTGTCTATATTGTTCGTATGGATGCCTTATTTTGGAAGCTTAAAAAACGGTCAAATAATGGACAATGAATTGCACATCAAGTCTAAAATAATTATAGACAATATATACGACGAAAGATGAGTAGGGTATGCAACACTATAATGCATTAAGTTATCCATAAAAGGGTAACCTTACACAGAATATGGGAAGAGACGAAGTCAATTTACACAGATTAACACGATTTAATTAGAAAACATACAAGGGGTTATTTCCTCTTCAGTCTAACATGATCAAAGGGGAACCACTCTTGATTGATAAAGTATTTATTTATTTATTGATCTACTAGGAAAAAAGAAGACGGGGTTAGGGTTAGGGTTTAAGGTTAGGGTTAGGGTTTAGGGTTTAGGGTTAGTTTAATGGGAAAATGAATAAATAATTTATCAGTCAAGAGTGGTTCTCCGTTGATCATGTTAGACTTATAGGAAATAACCCATACAAGGATAACAATGGTTCAGTCCTAAAGCAGAAAAAGGAAACATAAGTATTCTACAGAAAGCAAGAAGTTGTGACAAGATAAAGATGGGAATGCACTTAGCGACATTTCTTTGTTTTAAGGAGGTCTGGGGACAAAACGAACACGTATGCGCTTAGTTACGGATGGACCGATGGACAGACGTGCGTTTCGTTCCACGTTGTGTATATAAAAGAGATAGGTGTCGGGGGGGTTGCATTGCCACGTGACAAACGGACACGAGACGTGGAAAGCCCTGCCTCCAATATTAAAAAAAGGGAGACAATTCTATTTTGTGTCACAACATGTGTCACAATGTTAGGTTTTTACATTTTTGGTCATCCATACTTCAGCTATCCTAGAAGGTATTCATAAATTTAAACGGGCTTTCATCACATATGAGTAAAGAAAATGACTCAGTACCTATTTATGCCCAGTCGGCGAAGCTTAGAATACGCTGACTGTATCCCCTGCAAAAGGGTAAGACACACCCCCCCCCAAAAAAAAATGTGGTGTCCTAGGTATGACGCTAAAATGTATTTGATATTAAGACTCCAGTTCTGGAGATCTTTTTAGCGTGAAGAATCCCTTCCTTGTCATTACTCCTATGTCCACTGTGATCCGGAGTTTCCCACAGCCCCCCGTATCTCCCCCTCCCTGGGTCCATACTTCCGAAGATCATAGAATTGACTGGAAAACTAACTGATACAGTTAATGACTAATTAATCATGTGATGTCTTGGTCAGAAGTAAAACTAATATTTTGCCAGTAACTTTATAATCTAAATATATAGGATATCTGACATCCTCATCATTATGATTAATAACATTCTTTATTCTATTTACAGCAACAACAACAACAACAAAATATATATATATATATATATATATGTGTGTGTGTGTGTGTGTGTGTGTGTGTGTGTGTGTGTGTGGAGAAAAGTAGACAAACACGGGATGTTATGGAAATTGGATGTTTATTGTCGATGATGCAACGTTTCGGTCAAACGTTGCATCGTTGACCGAAACGTTGCATCGTCGACAATAAACATCCAGTTTCCATAACATCCCGTGTTTGTCTACTTTTCTCCACATATTGTCGGATTAACCTCCTTATATTTCTCCGATACATATATATATATATTGACAGACAGACAGAGACAGACAGACAGAGAGAGTTTGCTATGTTTATGAATAAATTGTGCCCAATATCAGTGATAGAGTATACATTTATAAGATAGCGTATACATAGAGTCAACGGCGCTTGGTAACTGTCAGTTTTTTTACTAGGGAATTTTTAACCAGTTAGAAGATCGCATAGGAGTAAAACCGACAGTTATAAAGAGCCGTTGAATCTATATCTACACTATCCTTATATATATATATATATATATATTATATATATATATATATAGAGAGAGAGAGAGAGAGAGAGAGAGAGAGATAGGGGGACAGAGACTGAGAGAGAAAGGTAGACAGAGACAGACAGAGAGAGTAATTAATATTCTATTCTATCTCTTATCATCTAGTTTAGCAAAGGGTAAGTGAGAAACCTTTCATCACAGACACACCCTTATATATATATATATATATATTATATATATATATATATATATATATATATATAATTTGTTGAGTTTTTAAAGATAAATGTTTATTATAGACAGCTACCCAGGTTTCTTGCTAGGTCGCAATCATCAGTTTGTCAAATTAGATCCCATGGTGTTTATTGAAGATCTTTTCTTAATGTCACATTCTGGTCCAGAAGCTGTCTGGGTAGCTGTCTATAATAAACATTTATCTTTAAAAACTCAACAAATTAAATAAATATTAGCTCTCACAATTTGTGATTGAGCACTGTATTTTCTTTGTTTCATCACAAAAAAATTTGTTTTTATATATACCTATATATATATATATATATATATATATAGACAGAATGCTAGACACAAAGAGACAGAAAGACAGAAAAAGAGAGACAGAGACTGGGGAGACACAGAGAGAGAGACACACACACAGAGAGAGAGAGAGAGAGAGAGAGAGAGAGAGAGAGTGAGAGAGAGAGAGAGAGTAATCAATACTATATTTGGTCTTTTCTCATTTACATTGCCAAAGAGAAAGTGAATAACTTTTTCTGACTAATTAGCTATTTGCCGACCAACACTGAAGCTTCATAAGACCAATATTAATTAGTAATATTAAATAATGCTAATCATTAAATAATAATAATAATAATAATAATAATAATGTTTATTCTAGGTCACTTGTGGCTCGGTTCTATTTTTGGCCAATCTGACGAAACAGATGCTAATCTATGAATTTTTCCGAAATTGGAAATTTACACAAATTACGCAGCGACCACTGAAAACCTATTTCGTTTTTTTCACGTAAAAGGTTTCACATCGCTTCATTCACACACACACACACACACACACACACACACACGTCGCTTCATTTCACACACACATACACATACACACACACACACTAAGTAGCCTACCTTGCACCAATGGTGTATATCCGATTCTTTACATAAGCGGTATATATATCGTATGAGGCGCGTGGTGTAATGGTTAGAGTCGTAGGAAATGGACTCGTCGACCCGAGTTCAATTCCTGGGCAAGGCTGTTTGCATTTCACATACTGCTGATACCCTTGAGAAAGGTATATATCCAACTACTCTCTCACTCCAGCTATGGGTAAATAGTAGGGCGGACTAATCTTGGTATGACAAACAGTCTAGGAGAAGGAAAACTCTGAATTCAAATCTGGTAAACTCCGCTTAAGAAATTGACTTTGTGTCACATCCTGCTCATGCGGAGGAGTTGATATATATATATGTATATATATATATATATATATATATATATATATATATAGTATGAGCTTATACCCATTGTTGTATTTCTTATGCTCATCTTAATCTTATAATCTCATAGTACACTTATCTTTTGTGGAGTCGACGTATTTCTTCTTACAATGTTCTTGTGTTTCTGAGTAACAGCTTTCCTTACTTGGGCTGAATATTTCTTCTACTTCTTCTGGACTGGTACCTATCTTCTTAAGATATTTCTGAGTGGTCTAAGACGTCGATCGAGGTGTTCTGCGTTGTTGGTTTGTTCTTAGTTAACAACTCAAGAGATTTATTAAATGAATTCGCATATTTCTTTCTTTTTCTTGAATCCGGATCAGTTAACCACCTGTGAGAGTCCAGTTAACCACGTCTTCATTGTTCGGCGGCTAAATAGAAACTGACTAACTAAAATCTCCTTCCCACGGTTCAAACCCCCAACAGGAAGATAGGAGTCAAAATAAGGTTACGAGATGTACATCCAAATCTCTAACCGTTTAGGTTTGAATTCAAAGGATGTCTCTACACTAACCATGCATAATTGATAGGATACCCAACAATTATGCAACATCAACCCATCAGTCCAATTTTATTCAGTCTTATTTCTGATTGGCTTATCAATTGCTTTTCTCACCGAAGAAAGAGTTGCAGTCAGTCTAATAACGTTGGGGGGGGGGTAGGTATTTGCCCAACCCGTTCGCCACGTACAGGATGTGACACAATGTCACAAGTATGGGTCATCCAGCAAGGATAGAACTGGTTATTCATTGGTAATGGATATGTGAGACTAATTTGGTTATGATTAAAACACAACAGGGACCTAAAGAAGATCAAAAGATACAACGGTTAAAATGGTATTATATATATATATATATATATATATATATATATATATTGGGGGGATTATGTGCTTAATTAAAGTCATACCTAATTTGTTAATTAATTAATTATAATTAAATGAATTAGGCGTGCATATCGGTTTAAATGTAAAGCGTAAACAAATCGAGAAAAAGTCGATCTCAGTATGTACTGTCGTATTTCATTTTTGAACTTTTATGTATATATATATATTTGATAGTGTAATGGTTATCATCGTAGGAAATTAAAACGATGAGACGAGTTCAAATCCTGGACAAGACTGTTTACATTTCACATTGCTCAAATACCCTTGAGAAAGTATGAATCCAACTATTCTCCCTTCAGCTATGGGTATATAGTAAGGCAGACGGGTCTCTTTAATCTTGGTATGGCAACGAGTCTAGGAAACGGAAAACTCTGAATTCAAACCTGCTAAACCCTGCTTAAGAAATTAACCTTGTGTAATATCCTGCTCGTGTGGGTATATATATATATATATATATATATATATATATATATATATGGGAGGAATATGAAAAATGTTCACCCTTTAAGCAAGAACTCAATCCAACGTCATGAAGATGGTCTAACAGACCGAAACGTTATAACGTCGACATCACCACCTACAATAAACATCCATTTTGTACAACATCCCGTGTCTGTCTACCTTTCTCCACACACACACACACACACACACACACACACATATATATATATATATATATATATATATATATATATATATATATATATATATAAGTATCGGACTCCTCTGGGAACAAATTAGGAGTAGAATCATTATTTTGTTTGCCATTGTTTGATTTCCACTAATTCATTTTTTTCCGTCATATATATATATGTATATATATATGAGAAGTAAATACACAAGCGATGTGTTTATGATATGGCTTTTTTTAGCCGACAATTTTTTGGAGAATATGTGCTTAATTGGAGTCGTACCTAATTTTGAAAGTTAATTAATTAGTAATTAATTAATTAGGCGGGCATACCTATTTAAATTAATTAATTAGGTGGGCATACCTAATTAAATGTAAGGCTTGATTTTTCTCGATTTGTTTAGCCTTACATTTAAATAGGTATGCCCGCCTAATTGATTAATTACTAATTAATTAACTTTCAAAATTAGGTATGACTTCAATTAAGCACATATTCTCCCCCAAATATATATATATATATATATATATATATATATATATATATCACCGAGTGAAAATAAAAGACGATTCTAAAAAGTAGGTTTGTCATTATCAGAATTCGAAAACAAAATCTGGATTAAAGGGAGAGAAATTTAATTTTTATTGAACATAATTTACGTTTCTCTCCCTTTATTTGTCAATAAATTCATTGGTGTACCTTGTGAAATAAAAGTAAGTCGTTAGGGTGGCCTAAAGTCGATATCAGCCAGACAGCGAGGGAGTCTATCCTCTTTTTACTAGTGCTTGAACAATGAGATTTTTTAGCGTCCTACCATCAGCACCTCACTTTACCGCACAGGTCTCCGTGCTTACTCATACGCTGAGTTCGCGAGGGCCTGTCGGGTTTTCATTTAATTTTTAGGGTCCCCATAGATTCATTGTACATGTTTAAATTCATACTAATCTAAAGTGGGTTACTTTTTTTTTTTAATTTAGAAATCTTGGATTATTTTTTGTATACAAGGTGTGCTGTAATCCCACCACTTAAACTTATAACTCAGCAAGGTCATATGGTTTAAACCCAAGTCAATCACAGACCGAATACGTGGTTGGTTAACTACTTAATCGCTGATATTGACAGCTGTTCATTTGAACGTTATTCGATAGTGACGAGCGAACTGCAACAAGAAACAACAAGGGATCATAACCAATACTAAGGGTACAAGGAACAATCAAGGGATATACCCAACACTAAGGGGTACCAAGGAACAACCAAGGGATCATACCCAACATTAAGGGACACCAAGGAACAACCAAGGGATCATACCCAACACTAAGGGGTACCAAGGAACAACTAAGGGATATACCCAATACTAAGGGACACAAAGGAACAACTAAGGGATCATACCCAACACTAAGGGACACCAAGGAACAACCAAGGGATCATACCCAACACTAAGGGGTAGCAAGGAAACTAAGGCATCATACCCAACACTAAGGGGTACCAAGGGACAACTAAGGGATCATACCCAACACTAAGGGACACGAAGGAACAACCAGGGATCATACCAAACACTAAGGGACACCAAGGAACAACCAAGGGATCATAACCAACACTAAGGGACACCAAGGATCACTAAGGATCGCGCTCTGCTTAAAACAAAGGATCTCCGCTGGACAGTGCCCTTGCTTTGAAGCCTAAAGGATGGCCACAAAAATCGTAACAAGAAATAGTCCTTAGTTTGGTTTTAAAGTATTTACTGAATGGTAATCAAATAATGTACTATAAGATTTTAAATATCTGCTTATGTTTCTGTTGTAGAGTGAAGTTTACCAAACTGCATCGTATCAAGTATTAAAACTGAATTGTTCAAATACTCTTGATCAGTACTTTCTAAATATTTATAAAGATTACACAAGATACATTGGTCATAAATATTTGAAGAAGTACATCATGAATTTTACATTCAGAACCACAGAATAAACTAAATGCATGTCTAGATATATTTGATACGTACCATATATATATTCACGATGAGTCATCTGAGAAAACACGACGATAGAATGTCAAATGCTACTGGCACCTATGGTGATAATAAATAAAAAAAAATAAAAAAATAAAAAAAAACAGGAAATGGTCTTACTCGAACACGAGTTGACAGCCATAATTATTATTTTATACTTACGGATAGGTTACACCAGTGGATAGGTCGTATCCCTAATTTGTGGTTGTCAAAGTGGGTTATTTAATACCGAAAGCTATTTATTTGTAAATGTTTGATTGTAATCTTAACTATATTTTGTACGTTCCATTTTAAAATTGCACTTTATTTGTCTACTAGAAGCGGCTACCCAGCAACAAATGGGAAGCAGGGACCCTGGTGTATTGATCGGTTTACTTTTGAGATTTACAAATGCTGGACATTTTTAACAAGAACTTCAATGCTATTTCTATCTATATTTTAATTTTACAATCAAATCTTCATAATTTTTGCACAAAAAACAAGAACTGGCGAAATTTAATCTTTCTATATATATATTTACTTTGTCATTAATTGTTTTATTTTCATAATTTCATCGGACATACATACATACACACCACCTGCCCTTTATATATGTACTAGAAGCAGCTACCCGGCGTTGCTTGAGTAGAGGCGGGATAATAAAAAGTTAGTCTCGCAGATCCATTGATTGTTTGGTCTTATATAATTGATTTATGTTTTAATCATGAACGCGACCAATGACTTTCCCTTCTCTTACTATGCAAATCCTAAATTTTAAATACCTTCCCAGATATAAATAAAATCTTCAGTAATTTTTGCACAAAAGCAAGCTTTGTTGATAGTGAATGTGTATATATATTTACCTTGTTGTTAATTGTTTTATTTTCGTAGTTTCCTCCGGACACACACACACACAATTGCTTTTATATATGGATAGATAGATAGATAAATTATCATTTATTTGTACCCAGTTCTATATCAAGTGTTCCTATCTAATACCAATAATTATATACATTATTTTTCTTTCTTTTTTTTCCCTATTACCTTCTTTCTATTCCATTGAAACAGACAATACGATGGATTAGCATTATGCCCTCACCAACTCTCTCTCCCTCCTCTTTCTCGATCTTACCCCTCACTCTATCCTTCAACATTCCTCTCTATACCCAACCCTCTCGATCTTGCCTTCTCCCTACATCGATCCTAGGCAAAAGGTGATTGAGCAGCACTTTAATCCTACGGAGAATACCGATATTTTTTTATTAGCAGTATGCTAGTTTTATCATAAAATTGAAGAAAAGCCTTTTACCATAGTTCTGTTATATATTCTCGTTCAACATCGGGGATATAAACGGTGAGACAGACAGACAGATTAGAGATAGGGTCGATGGAATAAACTTGTAAATAAATTTTAAAAAAGTCAAATTTCAAAATTTAGTTTGATGTGTTGCAAATCGTCGTCAAAATTTTCCGTTTTAATTTTGACGACGATTTGCAACACATCAAACTAAATTTTGAAATTTGACTTTTTTTTTTGTAAGTCAGGTTAGTAATTTTTTTATTTCATTTATTTAACGAATCTTGAAATATTTTCTAAACTAAAATATTTATGTGCAGTTTAGAAAATATTTCAAGATTCGTTAAATAAATGAAATAAATCAATTACTAACCTGACTTACAAAAAAAAAGTAAAGTAAAAAAATAGATAAATAAAATTTTAAAAATTAAATAAATAAATAAAAAAAGAGAAAGATATTTTTTTAATTTAAAAAGAAAAGTTCGTGAGATTTGGGGGGGTACCATTTTTTAATCGGATTTTTAAAATTGATTTAAATTTCAAAATTTAGTTTGATGTGTTGCAAATCGTCGTCAAAATTTTCCGTTTTAATTTTGATGACGATTTGCAAGTTTAGCCGGTAGAGGATAGATGAGGATGATGGTCTTGTTACACTTCTTGTTGTCTCGCTGCTTACTGCTCCTAATTCATCGTCCATTTTCTCTGGGCTTCTTGTTAAGGGTTGGTCTTCTTCTTTCTGTTGGTTCTTCTTCATGCTGGGCTGGTCATTATTTTTAATATCAGATTAATAAATAAGATTTGCTTTATTTCGCAACCCTGCCCAATTGATTCCACTGCGGGGGGGGGGTGAGAAACGACATTGGAGCGGCGACCTAGCATCCGCCTCCTCTGAAAACTGTGTTGCATCTAAACTGAACTATCTCACACTTCCAAGGGGTCAAGCAAAAGGTTAGTACCCGTCAACAACTGTCGAGTAACTTTCCATCGACCCCGTCATTCTAAATCTAACGGACCCTAATTCAAAATATTAACTACAGATACGTTAATAATTTATAAGCTGCTTATAAATTTATGTAACATTTCCTTTTCCCTTCAAGTGAGCACAAAAACACTCCCTGATTTCAAGTAGTCATAATATCAAAACTTATTGGATTATAAACATATTCCAATATGTTTTCATATTATGATATCACATACCTTAACTCAAAATATTTATTCTATCACCAGCAGAATCTGTGTGCACCCCTCCCACCACTAGAGGGCAATGAAATCAAAGATGCTGCTCACCCCTCAGCAATGTTTTGGGACTCATCCTATATGAAACATTTCTTTTTGCCTTGGTAATATAAAATACTTCTGTTGTAATTCGGTTCTTATGTGTAAAGAAAACAGAAGTACCGTTTCTGCCATTGTTGTTTGGCAATAAAAATGTGGTAGGAGTCTCTTTAAGGAGATAACATCTGATTGAAGTCTCGTCTTAGCTCAGTCGGTAGAGTGTTCGGCTAGAAACCACAAGGTTCCTAGTTCGATATTGGCCCCGCCAACTCAACGTATGAGTAGCACAGGAATCTGTGCGGTAAAGTAAGGAGCTGATGGTAGGTGTGGCGCTCCACCTCAGATGCTAAAACAATCTCCTTGGTATAGCGCTAGTGAAAAGGGGATAGACTCCCTCGCTGTCTGGCTGATACCGACATTAGGCCGCCCCGACGACTTAACTTTACTTTTATTGTCACACTGCATTCTGTGCATGCATGCTTATAGTTGGCACTGTTGTGGTCATGTGATCGAAGTTTGAGTCTGATTGCGCCATTTTGTTTGCTGTCTTTAGAGTGCAAACATGACCAATCCACTACTAGTATGCATAAAAGAAGAACAAAGAGCAGTGATCCGATTTCTCTGGTCAGAAGGAGTGTCAGGGGCTGAAATTCATTGGAGGCTTTTAGCCGAGTATGGGGACAGTGCACTACCATGTCGAAGTGTGTATGAATGGATGGACAAGCATGATGCACAAAGAGGGAGCAGGGCGCCCATCAACCTCCACCCCTGAAGAGGAGATTCAGTAAGCTCAAGACATGATAATAACAAACTGGTGAGTGATCATCGATGATGTAGCTTGTTCTCTGCAAATTAGTCTTGGTTCTTCCAATCCAATCATCCACAGTGAGCTCAGCTTGTATAAAAAAAGGGTGTGGATAATTTTTTAATCTCCCTTGTATTACAGTTACCTTCCCAAGCAATTGTGATCATTTCCTTTTAGACTTGGTAATATATAGTCAGCTCTGCCTACCTTGAAAAGCACAGTAAAATTAATTTGCAAATACTAAGTGCACAGATACTACACTCTGATCCTTGTTAGAGGATTAGAAAGCAAACATATACTACAGTAAACGTAGACAGAGGGCTGATATGTTCATCTGTTATGATTTTATGGTCTATCCTTTAGTCTTTAAGCAAGATCGCTTGTCCTGCGGAAATCCTTTGGTTCTCCTTAGTATTGTAAGTTCCTTTGTCAATGGTTGCAAATGGACTATGGAAAGTATCAGTGATTAAGTAGTCAATCAGCCATGCATTATGGCTGTTGATTGGCAGAGGAATAAACTACGTGACCCCGACTAGTCTATAAACTTAGGTGGTGAATTGTAGCACACCTTATATATCAAAGGGTTATTTCTATAAGTCCAACATAAACAAAGGGGAACCACTCTTGACTGATAAATTATTTATCTATTTATTGATCTACTAGGAAAAGAAGACAGGGTTAGGGTTAGGGTTAGTTTAATGGGAAAATAAATAAATAATTTATCAGTCAACAGTGGTTCCCTTTTGTTTATGTTGGACTTATAGGAAATAACCTATACAAAAAAGATTCCAACATCACCTGAGGTTTACGCCACACTAGTGGCCTTGAGCCAGACTAAGCTGCACTTAGGTAAATAATTCTACTGAAAAGTGTTATTGAATCGTCGACATTTAAGCCAAGATTTATAGAGGATTTGGTGCCATTGGTGCCAATATCTGTTGATGCTATTTGTTATCATGGAAGGACATTTGACATTTAAACATCTCGATGCAATAGATGCGTTGGATACGTTGGGTGTTCTACTTGCAAATCAATCTCTTCTGCATCTTCTTATGACAAAATGTTGACACATCGGCCAATTTATGACAATGACAATATCATTGCAACTGATAGGAAACAATTGATAATGAACCTAAGACAATAGAAAACAATCTATTCTGAATTTATCTCTTTTAATAGTTATTGGCCTATCAACAATATATATATATATATATATATATATATATACAGGGTGTCCATAAAAATTGGCAACATTTGAAATATGAATATCTAAGTAATTACAAGTCCTAAGCAAACGAGATTATATATATGAGAGAGAGTTTTATAATTTGCTTGAAGCATTGTGTATATATTGGTTAGGAGGTTGATTTAGAAGGCTATCACAATGCACGTGTAAAGAAAAAAAGAAAAATAATACGGTAACAATGATGTTGAATACAGGTTAACACACAACACCATTGTTACCGTATTATTTTTTTTTCTTTACACCTGCATTGTGATGGCCTTCTAAATCAACCTCCTAACCAATATATATATATATATATATATATATATATATATATATGCGTTACCAGGTAAGTTGGTATTAGGATGGTTCTAAATTGGCGTTTTCTTCCAATGGCAGAATGTTAGAGTAGTTCAGATCAAGATTGAGAGCTCAATGTTCAATCTAATTGAAGAGAGCAATATAATTGGTAAATACATTGTTGATGGTATAATGGTATTGCACATCTTGCACAGAGTTTTGTTGGAGATTAGACAATTTGCTCATTGGTGTCTGATGATTGGTCTTAGAGGTTTGCAGTGATAGGCTTTATTCATAGCTGCCTTATTTTCAGGAAAACATGGTATTTACCCAACCCATTTGCCACTGGTAGGATGTGACACAAGTTGAAAGTATGGAGCATACAGCAGGGAATGAACTCACCATTCAGTAGTAATGGATCTGCGAGACTAGCTGGGATGCCATTACACGTTCATTACAGTTCATTACCCAGATAAGCAAAACAAAAATCCCTCCCCGATCCACTCCAATCAGAACCACAAATCCAAGCACCAATTGTTTTTGGTTTTTTTTTCTATGAGACTCAAACATCAACAGATACAACATAAACTTGAAGAAGGCTGAAGAATCCCTCAACCAAAGAATGGTTGGTTGGTTGGTTGGTTGGTTGGATTTTACAGCATATAAACCCTTGTTGGGTTATTTCATGCCAAAGATGTTTTATTTTATTATTTCAATATTTTTTTAACTAAATTTTTTTTAAACATCTTTTCTTAGACACATTTTTCTCTATTCAACCCATAGATGGAATGCTAACAGGTACTACCACTCCGGGTCAGAGTGGACCTGGGAGTAATGGTGATGAAGGGGTATGCCAGAATAGGAACTTCACCATCAGATCATTTAATGTCTTACTCAGCCAAAAGGTGAGAATATTAATCTGATTAAATCATAAAAAGAAACAAAAACATTTTTAAAAGTGTTTTATAATTTGCTTGAAGCATTTTGTTTATATTGGTTTGGTGGTTGGTTTTGAAGGCTATCACAATGCAAGTGTAAAGAAAAAAGAAGGTAACTATGGTGTTGTTTGTTACGCTGTGATTTATTCTTAATATTTTGAGATAAAAGCCAGTACTTTCCGAGTGACTTGACCATGGGGAAGTGGTTGGGCCTAGAAACAAGGTAAGCTTAGACATATCAAAATGATATGAAAGCACAAAAACATTTTTGATAATGAATATCAAATCTAACAAATTCGTAAATTAAATATGGTTATATTACAATTCACACTTGAATTGTAGAAAGTTGTTTGGGGAAATTTTAATCATCGAAATGATATAAATATATTTCACATAAATAACATTAGAAGATTAAACAAAATTTTATAAAGAGGAATCATCCAGAAATATTAGAACAAATTTTCTTTTCAAGAAAATAATTTAATTAATAAAAAGAAAAAAAAATTTGATGGACAATGATCGAATTGAATAAAGTCAAATCACATTGGTTTGGTACAGAGCACAACTTGAGTCACACAAATATACTTAATATGTGAGGGTGACAACTTTAGTCCACATTACTAAAAACTTTTGCATATCGTGCAATATACTGCCCCAACACCAAAGTGCAAATATTTTGAGTATTAGATACACACCAGTCCTAAAATCAAATATATATAATATATATATATATATATATATATATAATATGTTGTGTGGTGTGTGTGTGTGTGTTGTAGAAAATAGAAAAATAAAGTATTCCCAAAAATTATGAATTTATTTTTTATGTTAAAATGGACGTTTAAACGTTTCAGTTTATATTAAACCTTCGTCAGGACAATATAAAAAAAATGGAAATAATTATTGTCCTGACAAAGGTTTAATATAAACCAAAACATTTAAACATTGACTTTACCGTCAAAAATAAATTCATCTTTTTTCATGTTTTTCTATTTTCTACATATTGTCAGATTCATTTCCATATTTTACGCACACACACGCACACACACACACACAAGGTGTGTCAAAAAAAATATCGAGATTTTTTTGTACTTTTTGACACACCTTGTATTCTGATAAAAATAACATTCTATTCATAATTTTTTTTAGAATACAAGGTGTATCAAAAAAGTACCAAGCTGTATTTACCAAGATAGAAATAAAGAATTAATGGAACATTATTTTTTTTTCAGAATACAAGGTGTGTCAAAAATACAAACAATCTCAATACTTTTATGACAAATCTTGTATGTATGTATATATATATATATATACATATATATATGTGACATAACCCCCCCCCCCCTCCTACACAGGAATATTGTATTGTAATTGTGAAACTCTAATAAACTTTTTTATTTTAGGATCAAAAGTGAATTCCAACCAGGAAATTTGTTGACAAATGCACCACACCAAAAGGGTTAATATAAAAGTTTTTGGGGTTTTTTGGGGGGTTTTTTTGGGGTTTTTTTTTTGGGGGGGGGGGGTCTCGATTTTTTCTTTCGCAAGCATTAATAACACTGGCCTGCATTAAAAAATGTTTTTTTCCAAAGGTCAAAGGTTTACCAAGTGATAAACGATCGCCATTTTATGCTGAATTCAAAAATACCATTCACTGTGTTTGGTCAGGTCTGCTTTTTAAAATGTGCTTGAATACTTCACAAGTTGTGCATAATAATAACATTTATTCAAAAGTCTGTGGACTTTATTTGTCACAAATAAATAAAGCTATAATACTGTTTTATACATTTCAAGTAAGAGCTTGAATTTTAAAAATTTGATCTGATTAGAAAAAATGAGTATGATTTTTGGATTCAGCGTAAAAGCTGCCTTAAAATCAGCTTATTATATATTCAACCTTGAAAATATCTTAGGCCAGTGTTATTTTTTATATAAAAAAGAAACGTGGTTTATGGTCTTTTTGTTGAGGATCTTTTTTTTTTAATATGTTAAAAATACTTTATTAGCCTGAAGAAAAAAAAATGAAGCAGTCATCCCGAGCAGAAGAGAAAAAAGACGATTGAAGCCTCCCCTCCTCCAAAACACACACACATACATAAAAAAAAAAAAAAAATGAGCCAAACAAAAGAGATTTTAAAATTCGAAATTCTTATTCCAAAAAGAAAAAAACAACATCACACACAAAAAAAAGTATTTCTGAAATTGAAATATGGAAATCAAGTTTTAAGTAATTAAAGAAATTAGTGTGTCAACCTTTCTGAAAGGTTACCGTCATGTTAAACTGTGCATGCAAATATATATATATATATATATATATATATATATATATATATATATATATATCATCAGATATACTGACAAAGAAGCATATGTGGACCCTATAAAACATTGTGTGTGTGTGTGTGTGTATATACATATATATATATCTGATGAGTATATATATTATATATATATCATGTATACTGAAAAAGACGCATACGTAGACCCCATAACATCATATATATATATATTTATATTTATATATACACACATATATACACACACTGCATACAATTGTAGATATACATTGAAAAAAAATAATCATTGAACATTTTTTATTGTTTTTTTTTTTTAATTTGTCATGCATTAAAAAATTGGTTGAATACCAACGAAAAGCAGAAAGAATAGGAACATTTTATGATCAATTTTTAATTTGAATCAGCGTTATTAATTTTAATTTGTATTTTTTTCATCTTGTTTTTATTTTTAGATGCTTTTTTTTTTTTTTTTTTTTTTTTTTTAAATCTCTCCTCGCTCGGCCATCAAATAACAACAAATATGGCAGCAGAGGGATGAAGAAACAAAATAAAGGATGAGTTTAAAGGGCGGACTTGGTTCTGTAACCAATGGGAGCTTCATATGAACAGTTGGTAGAAAAGCTAATATTGTAAAGGATAACCCAAGGAAATTGGAGTAAAAAAGATTTTCTTTTAATTTTTCAAATAAAAATAAAAATGCTACTCAAAATTCATAATGATTAACAATACTTTATGTAAAAATAAAATTTCAAATTCCAATAATTTAATTCCTTGGATTCCTTTTTCTATATGATTTGAATTCAAGGGTTTCTAGCCATGTCAGTACTACTATATGGCTGCACAAGAATTGAACAAATCCTGGAAGCAGCACCCTATAAAACAGCAGTTGTATGGCCACTTACCTCTCATCACACAAACCCTCCAAGTAAGATGAACAAGACATGCTGGACCCTCCTGGAGAAGCAAGGACAAACTCATGAGCAACATTCTCCTTTGGACTCCTACACATGGACACACCAGTGTCGGACAACTAGCAAAAACTTACATGCATCAGCTTTGTATGGACACTGGATGCCATCTAGAGGACTTACCAAGAGTGATAGTTGATAGGGACGGATTGGCAACAGTTCAAAAGAATCTGTGCTGTTGGCATAATGATGATGATGATGATTGACTATAATTATTACTTAGTACTATTCTATAATTTTATGCTCATTACTGTTATTATTACTCGTATAACTGTTTTTCCTTGCTACATCTACTATCATTATAGACCAGTTCACATACCTAAGTAGTAATATCTCATCTACTGAAAGTTATATCAATGCATGCATAAGAAAGGTAAGATTATCCATCATATGGAAATCTGAACTCACTGATAAGATGAAGCGAGAATTCTTCCCAGCCATAGCTATAAAAGTGCTACTGTATGGCTGCACCACTTGGACTCTAACAAAGCGCTTGGAGAATGTGGGATGGATGGGAGCTACACGGCTGTTGCGTGCTGCTTTGAACAATTCTGAGAAGCACCAATTCCACCGGGTAAACGGCTGTACAGTCACCGGCTTTTTCTCACAACAAACCAATCCAGGTGAAATGAAAAAACATGCTGACACACTCATGGAAAAGCAAAAGATAAACTCATAAGTGATGTTCTCCTGTGGACAACTACACATGGACACACCAGTGTAGGACAACCAGTGAAAAACATATATGAATCAGCTCTGTTCAGATTCTGGATGCCATGTGGAAGACCTGCCAGGGGCAATGACTGATAGGGATGGTTGGCAAGAGAGAGTCAGGAATCCATACTACCAACACAACCTGATGATGATTTATATTAGATCTTCATTTAACCCTTTCATCACTGCGCACTTTCAAATTTTGGGGTATTTCCTCATGTCACCGTTTCCAATAAATTTTATTTTAAAACTTTTAAATCACCATAAAATGTTATTGTTATATATATATATATATATATATATATATATATATATATATATAAGTAAAGAAATAAAAGACTTAGAGATTTAGCATTGTAGTCTATTTCAGGGAGCTTAGACAAAGTGTCTAACTCTCTCGACTCATCATTCGCATCTGATGAGTCGGGAGGGTTAGACACTTTGTCTAAGCTCCCTGAAATAGAATATAACGCTAAATCTCTAAGTCTTTTGTTATTTCTTTACTTATATATTTGCTCTGTGACTCTAACATTAAGAGCACACATTGAGCTCTCAAACTGCGACAGGTTTTTTAAAAATAAAACTCTTGTGTCGTAAGGAAGATTTTTCTCTGGACTTTTATTTATATATATATATTTATATATAATCCCATTTCTGTCAATAAGACTGGTGGCATTTTATGCTGCTTGGAGCACCTTGAACTAGTGGTAACAATACTAATGCTCAAGATTATCATCTGATGATGACTTTATTGTAAGGTAAATAAGAAACACCTGAACAAGGTTTGAGGATACAGCAGCCTGAACATTGTGTTTATACCTACCATAATAAAGATGAGGACAACAGTCTGAAATATCAAAATTATTTCCACCATAAAATCAATGTAAATTAAAAATAGAACCAGAAAATTTGATATTTGTTGTATGACAGTAGAAAATTCAACCCTAGCGATATCTGGCAGGGAACTAGGAATTCAACTAGAATTGTTTTTGTCAGAGTGGCCTATTGCTGATATAAGCCAGACAGTGAGGGAGTTTATCCCCTTTTCACTAGCACTAGACTAGAGAGATTATTTTGCTGAGGTGGGGTGCCAGACCTATCATCAGCTCCCCACTTTAACACACAGATCAGATTACCCAATCTGTGCTAGTCATACGCTGAGCTGGTGGGGACTAGTATCAAACTCAGAACCTTGCAATTTCTAGACGAGGGCTCTACTGACTGAGCAAAAAGCAGCCCCTGTAGATGGCAATAAAAAGGTTAATATTACAATGTGTGATAAAAAAAACTCATTTAGTTATTTATTTCTTTTCTATTTATTTATTACCAGAATTATTTGTCTAGAAGACAAACCATTTTTATAGATTTATTCAGCGCTCAAGTTGGAGGGGGGGGGCGTAGATATCATACACGAGAACTATATAATTAACTTTTTTTTTCCAGCCACATGCCTCATCATATTGAGAATGGGATTACAACTATAGCCAAAAGCAAAGGAGTTTTGTGTTGTTACAGGGAATTTTCTTTCTCCTAACTAGCAAAAATATGCACCTTCCAGACACAAGTATCTAAGTTCTAATATAATAAAATATTATGTTAAATTAGAAAGACTAATGAAACTAAATAAGAACACATAAAAATGATTACACTTATTTGTATCTTATTTCAATTGATTTATGTATAAGATTATACATACATTGGATTACTTTTAATATGTTTGAGAATAAAACAATATTAGAAATAAATAACATCAAGTAATTATATATTAAACCCAGTTGTATTAAAATCAGTATGCAAATTATCCCAACCTTATATTATGTAAGCTTTTATTTTTTATTGATCACAGGATTTTAAACACACTAATAACATAGGCTGTTTTGAGGCAAATCCAACTCAGATTTTCATAGAGGCATCATTAAGAAATTAGATTTATTCTATGTATTAATGATTTTGACTATAAATTAAATACTTATTGATAAACTTATGCAAGTCCTGAGGGTATTATGATGTAAGCAGTGACATAGCTACGGACAAACACTGAATCTCCATTATAATAAGATATGACCTTATTTTCACTGCAAGCTTGTTGTATTTTTGTGTGAACATATCGTGTTTGTTATAAATACTGTGTAAATTTTGTGTTTTAAGACAATTTAAATTATTAAAAAATTGAGTAAATGTTAAATATAGGTTATATTTAGCAGTTACAAATTGTAAAAAGTTGGTGCATATTATACACAAACATTTTTTCTCCAGAATCTCATAGTTATAAGTGTGGGTTATACACAAATAATTATAATAGGTAAATATCTGTTTTATTTCCTAACTAGAAGCGGCTACCCAGCATTGCCTGAGTATACAGGGGAGTGGGGATAAAAAAAGTTAGTCTCGCAGATCCATTGATTGTTTTGGTCTTCCATAATTGATTTATGTTTTAATCACGACCATTACCAATGTCTATCCTTTCTCTTAAAATTAAAATCCTATTTTTTAAATATCTTTATGAATATGAATAAAACCTTCATTATTTTTGCACAAAAAGCAAGCTCTGGTGATAATGAATGTGAATATATATTTACTTTTTTGTTAATTGTTTTATTTTAGTAGTTTCCTCTGGACATACATACACACCAACTGTCCTTTATATATGTATAGATTAAAAAAAGGTGATAGGCTAATAATAGTTTATCACAAATATTTTTATATCTAATAATAAAAAAAATAAAGTCGTCAGGGTGGCCTAAAGTCGATATCGGCCAGACAGCAAGGAAGTCTATCCTCTTTTCACTAGCACTAGAGCAAGAAGATTGGTTTTGGCATCTGAGGCAGATGTGCCACACCTACCATCAGCTCCTCACTTTACTGCACAGATCCCTGTGCTACTCATCACTTGGCAAGGGCCTGTATCGAATCAAGAACCTTGTGGCTTAGACACTTATAGGAAGTGATTATTTTCATTGATTATTGATATCAAAATCCTTAATTGTAGAAAAAAAAATTCTCAGAAATACAAAAAAAAAAAAAAAAACACAAAAAAAAAAAAACAGGAATCTTCTGAAAATTCACAACAAATTATTTTATACGCTATTACTTACTAAGCTTTTGGTTAAATCGAACTTAACGGACCTAAATTCCACCATCGTATGTCACCCGGCAGAAATCTTTGTGAATCTGTGTTAGCCTCAAAGATATGTGGTTCAAGTAACTGACCTGAAAACTGTAAAAGTTTTTAAATAAATAACTGGTGCATTATATCTCTTTATTTGTTAATATATTACACTGAAAATTTCAATTAAATTTGGTTAATTCTGTGTATTTTTTCTTTCAGTAGGGTAACATACGATGGTGGAATTTAGGTCCGTTAAGTTCGATTTAACCAAACTTTTTGTTTAGTCTGGCAGAGAAGCGTCAAAATGCTTCAGTACAACTGTCCATTATTTGTCACCCCATGTAAGTAGTAACATGCTTATCATTGCTTAACTCCAGTGATTAACAGCAACCAATTCTTTCGCAGGATTTGGTGTAAGTCCTGTTGACTTGAACAGTTGGTTGTTGTTTTTAGGTATATCCACCCTTTTCAGGTCATCTGGATATGGCAACTAGTCTAGAAGAAGGAAAACTGAATTCAAACTTGCTAAACTGCCTAAAAATTGACCTTGTGTCCATCCTACTCGCGTGGAGGGTTGATGATACATACGTTTAACTAAGTTTTTGAATTCAGAGTTTTCCTTCCTCTAGACTAGTTTCCATATCCAGATGACCTGAAAAGGGTGGATATACCTAAAAAACCAACCAAGCTGTTCAAGTCACAGGACTTAGCGCCAATCCTGCTGAAGAATTGGTTGCTGTTAGATCAACTGGGTTAAGCAATGTATAAGCATGTTCACTACTTACATGGGTGACAATTAATGGACAGTTGGTACTGTAAGCGTTTTGACGCTTCTCTGCCAGACTAAACAAAAAGTTTGGTTAAATCGAACTTAGCGACCTAATTCCACATTCGTATGTTTACCCTCTGAAAGAAAAACATAACAAATTAAACGCAAATTTAATGAAATTTTCAGTGTTAATATATTAACAAATAAGAGATATAATGCACCAGTTATTTATTTAAAACTTTTACAGTTTTTCAGGTCAGTTTATACTTGAACCACATATTTTGAGGCGTAACACAGATTCACAAAGATTTCGCGGGGTGACATACGATGGTGCGAATTTAGGTCCGTTAAGTTAGATTAACCAAAAGCTTAAGTAAGTTAATAGCTGTTAAATAATTTGTGTGAATTTCAGAAGATTCCTGTTTTTTTTTTTTGTTTGTTTTTTTTTTTTTTTTTGTATTTCTGGAATTTTTTTTTTCTACAATTAAGGATTTTGATATCAATAATCAATGAAAATAATCACTGTCCTATAAGTGTCTAAAGCACAAGGTTCTTGATTCGATACAGGCCCTTGCCAAGTGATGAGTAGCACAGGATCTGTGCGTAAAGTGAGAGCTGATGGTAGGTTGTGGCAATCTGCCTCCAGATGCCAAACATGCTTCCTGCTCTAGTGCTAGTGAACGAGGATAGACCTTCTTGCTGTCTGGCCGAATCGACTTTAGGCCACCCTGACGACTTTATTTTTTTTATTACTTCGATATCAAAAATATATTTGTGATAACTATTATTAGCCTGTCACCTTTTTTTAATCATACATATATAGAGGACGTTGGTGTGTTGTATGTCCAGAGGAAACTACTAAAAATAAAACAATTAACAAAAAAGTAAATATATTTTCACATTCATTATCACCAAGCTTGTTTTGTGGCAAAAATAATGAAGGTTTATTCATATTCATAAAGAATTTAAAAAATAGTTTTAATTTTAAGAGAAAGGTAGACATTGGGTAATGGTCGTGATTAAACATAAATCAATTATGGAAGACCAAAACAATCAATGGATCTGCGAGACCTAACTTTTTTTATCCCACTCCCTGTATACTCAGGCAATGCTGGGTAGCCGCTTCTGTTAGGATATAAAACAATATTCCTATTATAATATTTGTGTATAACCCAACTTATAACTATGAGATTCTGGAGAAAAAATGTTTGTGTATAATTAAAAAATGCCCCCCCACCAAAATCTTTTTTAAATTTTGTAACTGCTAAATATAACCTATATTTAACATTTACTCAATTTTTTTAATAATTTAAATTGTCTTAAAAACACAAAATTTACACCAGTTATTTTTATAGACAACACGATATGTTCACACAAAATACAAGCAAGCTTGCAGTGAAATAAGGTATAATGTCTTATTATAATGGAGATTCAAGTGTTGTCCGTAGCTATGTCACTGCTTTACATCATAATACCCTCAGGACTTGCATAGTTTTATATAAGTATTTATTATCGTCAAAATCAATTAATACATAGAATAATCTTAATTTCTTATGATGCCTCTATGACAATCTGAGTTGGAAATTGCTCAAAACAGCTATGTTATTAGTGTGTTTAAATCTGTGATATATAAAATAAAAGCTTACATAATATATGGTTGGGATAATTTGCAATACTGATTTTTAATACAACTGGGTTTAATATATAATTACTTGATGTTATTTATTTCTAAATATTGTTTTATTCTCAAACATATTAAAAAGTACGCAATGGTATGTATAATCTTATACATAAATCAATTTGAAATAAGATACAAATAAGTGTATATTTTTATGTGTCTTATTAGTTTCATTGTCTTTCTAATTTAAATAATATTTTATTATATTAGAACTTAGATATTCGTGCTGGAAGGTGCTATTTTTGCTAGTTAGGAGAAAGAAGAATTCGCCTTAACAACACAAAACTCCTTTGCTTTTGGCTATAGTTGTAATCCCATTCTCAATATGATGAGGCATGTGTGAAAATAAAAGTTAATTATATAGTTCTCGTGTCATGATATCTACGCCCCCCCCTCCAACTTGAGCGCTGAATAAATTCTATAAAAATGGTTTTGTCTTCTAGACAATAATTCTGGTAAATAATAGAAAAGCATATCAATAACTAAATGAGTTTTTTTATCACCATTGTATATTAACCTTTTATTGCCATCTAAAGGGGCTGCTTTTTGCTCAGTCAGTTAGAGCCCTCGTCTAGAAATTGCAAGGTTCTGGAAGTTTGATACTAGTCCCCACCAGCTCAGCGTATGACTAGCACAGATTGGTAATCTGATCTGTGTGTTAAAGTGGGGAGCTGATGATAGGTCTGGCACCCTCAGCAAAATAATCTCTCTAGTCATGCTAGTGAAAGGGGTAAACTCCTCACTGTCTGGCTTATATCAGCACATAGCCACTCTGAAAAAACAATTCTAGTTGAATTCTAGTTCCTCCAGATTATGCAGGGTTGAATTTTTACTGTCATACACAAATATCAAATTTTCTGGTTCTATTTTAATTTACACTTTTTTTTGATTTTATGGTGGAAATAATTTTTGGAATATTTCAGACTGTTGTCCTCATCTTATTATGGTAGGTATAAACCATCAATGTTCAGGCTGCTGTAATCCCCCCCTTCCCCAACCCTTTTGTTCCGGTGGTTTTTCTATTTACCTTACAAATAAAGTCATCCTCAGATGATATCTTGACGCATTAAGTATTGTTTACCACTAGTTCAAGGTTGCTCCAAGCAGCATAAATGCCACCAGTCTTATTGACAGAAATGGGATTATTATATAATATATATATTAAATAAAGTGCAGAGAAAAAATCTTCTTACGACAAAGAGTTTTATTTTTAAAAAACCTGTCGCAGTTTTGAGAGCTCAATTTGTGTGCTCTTAATGTTAGAGTCACAGAGCAAATATATAGTAACAGAAATAACAAAGACTTAGAGATTTAGCGTTATATTCTATTTCAGGGAGCTTAGACAAAGTGTCTAACCCTCCCGACCATCAGATGCGATGATGAGTCGAGAGAGCTTAGACACTTTTGTCTAAGCTCCCTGAAATAGCTACACTGCAAATCTCTAATCTTTATTTTTACTTATATATAATATATATAAATATATATATATATATTATAGTATACACAAATAACATTTTATGGTGATTTAAAAAGTTTAAAATAAATTTATTGAAACGTGACATGAGGAAATACCCAAATTTGAAAGTGCGGCAGTGAATGAAAGGGTTAAATGAAGATCTAAATATAAATGCTCATCAGGTTGTGTGGTAGTATGGATTCCTGTGACTCTTCTTGCCACATCCTATCAGTCATTTGCCTGGCAGGTCTTCCACATGGCATCTCAGATCTGAACAGAGCTGATTCATATATGTTCAACTGTTGTCGCTACACTGGTGTGTCATGTGTAGTTGTCCACAGGAGAACCATCATTATGAGTTTATCTTTTGCTTTCCATGAGTGTGGTCAGCATGTTTGTTCATTCACCTGGATTGGGTTTGTTGTGAGAAAAAGCCGGTGACTGTACAGCCGTTACCCGGTGGTAATGGTGCTTCTCAGATTGTTCAAAGCAGCACGCAACAGCCGTGTAGCTCCATCCATCCACATTCTCCAAGGCTTTTGTTAGAGTCCAAGTGGTGCAGCATACAGTAGCACTTTTATAGCTATGGCTGGGAGAATTCTCGCTTCATCTATCAGTGAGTTCCAGATTTCCATATGATGATAATCTTAACCTTTCTTATGCATGCATCTGATATAACTTCAGTAGATGAGAATTTACTACTTAGATATGTGAAACTGGGTCTATAATGATAGTAGATGTAGCAGGAAAAACAGTTATACGAGTATATACGTAATGAGCATGAAAAAATTATAGAATAGTAACTAATAATATTATAGTCAATCATCATCAATCACATTATGCCAACAGCACAGATTCTTTGAACTGTTTGCCAATGCGTCGCTCCTCAACTATCACTCTGTAAGTCCTCTAGATGGCATCCAGTGTCCATACAAGCTGATGCATGTAAGTTTTTTGCTAGTGTCCGACCTGGTGTGTCCATGTGTAGGGTCAAA
>CM042150.1:117567626-117657626 GCA_023376005.1 Doryteuthis pealeii
AAAAGATGAGGAGATAAACTTTTTTTTTTTTAAAAAATTTAAAACAATAAATATTGTATTAAATGAATGTTTTTTTCAGTGCCGTGATTGTGAATATTCAAAACAATTTTGAAGCTTTTGATTGGACGTTTACGTTCCGACTAACAAAGGGAACTATCTTTGCAAAAGATCAAAATCTGTCATAATGTAAGTGCACATCTGATTCTTGTTTTAATCTTCCAGGCTGATAAATTTTCTTTTCTTTTTTTAAAGCAATGTTAATTAGAGAATGCTGACTACTACTGACAGTTCTCTATCAATTTTATTTTTTTAGATTTATTTTAAAAACGTCTTTTACTGCTGATTTCTACTCGCTTGTCAACTACAGAATTACACGACTGCACTCTGTAGAGGAAGAAAGACCAACCCTATGGCCAGCTGATGGCCTGAGGTGCGACCTGTGATGCTTAAGGATGGAATCCTGGTGTTAAGGCAGTCCGTGGCATGCAACACTCCCTTTGGCCCTTATTTAGGCTACAGAGGGCCCTCATCCAATCAATCGGCTGGCACATCAATCCCTAGCACTTAGATATTGTCCCAAACCTATGCCCTTTGCAAACCCTAACCCTTTTTATTATAATGGATAGAAGGTGTGGCTGAAGGGTCTAGTGTCTGGGTATATGTTAAATTTAATTTTAAGGTGAAGTTTAACGTTCTGAGTTCTAAAAGTGTGAAGTCCTTCATCACCATTACCCCCTAGTCCACTCGAACCCGGAGTGTAGTACCTGTTAAGGTCCTATCTATGGGTTAAATAGAAAACATGAGTTTAAAAAAACTTGTTTAAAAAAAATGAGTTTTAAATAATGAATATCCACAGAAGAAATGACAAAAACGTCTTAAAATAACTATAAATAATCAGCATAAAATGAAATCCAATGGGTTGACATCAAAATCCAACTAACAATCCAACCAACTGTATTGTTTGTATTTTTGGACAAGTCTTTTTCCTTTGGAAGCTGAATAAATAACTATCCAAACAATTACAAAAGTGTTAGTCAATTGTTCGCAAAACTTTCTAAATGTTTTTTAATAGTCTGATGATTTTATATTTTTTAAGATTGTCCAACAATGTGATCGAATTGATTTGGAAAAATTGAAAAGAACGAGAGAAATCCTTATTTTTACCAGGATATTCTTCTGTCTTTGAAGATGAGACTTGCAGATAATGATTTCAATGATGAATGTTAAATTGTAAGTTTTTCTTTGTTTTTTAAAATTTCTTTTTTCCTTTTTTTTTCCCCCCCTTTGTTTTTTTTTTAAATTTAAAAAAATTTTCTTTTCTTGATTTTTCCTTTTTTCTTTTTCAGTATTTTCTTTTTTTCTTCTTTTTTTAAACATTTTTTTTTCTTTTTGATTTTTTTTCTGTGATTTTTTTTCATTTTGATTTTTTAAAATTTTAACGATGGTATAAAAAAATTTTTTTCTTAATGTGTTATTCTCCGAAGACCAAAATTCTAATTTCAAATGAAATTACTAATCACTAAAATTTGCCGATATTTGAAACATTAATAAATGGAATCTGAATGAAAGTAATGTTATTAAGCATCAGCAGGTCACTGCTGACAATTCAACGTTTTATACCAATGATTCCTCTATCATCATGTGCCTTGCAGAGTCATCCATCACTGGCAATCAAGAATCCCGAAAGAGCTGATTGATGTACATTTTGCGGTTCAGACTACAACTGATTATCCTATATATTCTTGATGGTTTGTGTGATAGAGCAGTGCCATACCAATCATGTGTCCAAGATTTGTTCTAAATGGGACAACATGCTTTTGGTAGTTTTAGTTTGGGGATTCCATTCAATATCATTGAAACCACAATTCCTGCTAGATCACCAAAGTTGAGCAGTGATGAGCCTGTTCAATACTTACGATGGTGACCATTAGGCAATGACTTATTCGGCATTAAATAACCCGAAAAAGGGTTTGATATGCCCTAGAAATAAAACAACCAACCAAACAAGTTCGTTATTAAAATTTTTTTTGTTTCTGATATTTCAGTGCGTATGCCGTCAGGAATTATTATTTTGCTGCGTTTCTTTATGCGTGTTGACAATGTAATGAATCCGTGTCAATGATACCAAAGTTAATGCATGAGTAAGTGTATCAGTGTCTTTCTTCAAAGGGGAATTTTTTAGGTGTTTTTTTTTTGGGGGGGGGTTGTATCGATTTTTGAAATCGTGTGTGGTGTGTTGTGTTGACAATTGGAAAAAAAGTTTTTATGGAATTAGTGTAAAAGGAACAATCCTGATAATCAAATTAGCTTACATCCTGTTTTTATATCAGAGTGCCCCCTTACATTAGATTCTCCAAAGAAAGTGATCAGCTTGTTTTTTTTTATTCCCTAGGTAGGTAGGATGTTCTCAATTTATTGAATGCAACCGATTTAATTCAATCAATAAAACTTTAATGTTCAAAACGAAAACTGCTTTGCAATATATTTTCAATTTTATTTCTGCCACTGTCCTACATGGAAACACTATTCAGAAGCTATAAATGTCCTGGTACACAATGTTAAACCATCTGATGTGAAGTTCATTCTGGAGATCTGGAGAATGTGGAGTACCCCTTCATTACTCCCAGGTTCTCTGACTCGGAGTGGTAGTACATGTTAGGGTCCAATCTATGTGTTGAATAGAAGAAGTGTTTTTTAAAAAGACTGAGTATCCATTGACAATAAAATAAATCACAAGGGTGACATGTCGTAAATCAACCAACGAAGCTATAAACCTTTTCATTCGTCTTTATCTCAATATATTAACTACTACTACCCATTAAAGTTTTTATTATTTACAGACAAAGCCTAATATCTGTTATTTGAACTTAAAATTGTTAAAACAAAAAAAGGTTGGCATAGAGAGTTCCAGAATAAGATAAAAAAAATTAATTTAAAAAGTTGAATGTTCATTTTTGATATTGAAAAAGTTTATAATAGAAATCAGAAATTCTCCAAATGTAAATTTGTCTCAACTCAATAACATCCCTAGAAATGATGATTTATTATGTTTGCAAGTTTTTCTCAAAGAAATCAGTAAATATTTTTTATTATTATTACGTAATTATTTAAGAAGGACGTTTAATGGATTTGTGATACCTGAATAAGTTATTTTTTGATTTAGACAAACGTAAATAAATGTGTTATATTGAAAGAATTTTGATCAATAATCTAGTTTAAAAAGTCAACTAAACAACAAATAAATGTGTTATATTTTCTTTAAATTCTAATTGTTCAATTCCCAACTGATTTATTTTCTTTTTCCTGTTTCCAGGCTGGTACGAATTATTTTTAAGGGATACACCGAGTAGAGATGACAAAATCACTGATAATTAAGGTGAGTGTGATTGTTTATTCATGTTTTTTAATGAATAAAAAGTGAAATGTTATATGTAGAATAAGTTGATTTATCAGTACCCCATAAAAAAAGTGGAGGTGCAGTGAAAAGATGTTTAAGTTGATAGATGTATAACTCATGGTTCAATTTGATAGGTACATAAACTGATGTAGTGTGAGGGTTCTAGATATTGGACATCTGGGGAGTGTGGAAGTCTACTTATATACCCACGTTGACATGCAGGTTATATAGATTGGTGTGAGAGAGTGAGAGAGTTCTCAAGATGATAGCGAAGATGTAGAGAGTTAAACTTAAGATGATCGTTGGTGATCTTCATTCCCTGGTTTATTGTTGATTCTTCTAACTGATTCTAATTCTTCTAACTAGGCTTTGTCTCTTTGGGTGGATTTGTCATTGTATTAAATGAACTAACAATGACAGGTTTTTTTTTTCTTGATCAATTTATTATTTAGCCCATCGGTTTTCCGTGTGGGTGAGATTGACACTTGGTTGTCTACTCTCTCTTGGTTTGTGTAGGTTAAATCTAATCTAAAACTCTACTAAACGTGGTGTTTCCATGGTGCATGAGAATTAGTGCTCTAGGGCAAAGGGTTATTAACAGTCAGTGTAAACTTTCCACTGGCTCCACTAATTCAAAGTTTACGGCCCTTATCCAGGCTACAGCATCTGCAACAATTTATATGTACTCCACATAAATTGTACAGTACTGCTTTCATTGCCATTAACCCCAAGACGTCACTCTGACCGGGGTGTTAGTACCATTTATCTCATCTATGGTCAAATAATCTGTTTGGAAGAAATGATTTTCATTAACACGCCTAGGATCACAATTGAAGTAATGACAAATTATTCTACCAAATTAATACACAGGATTAAAAAAATAAATCATATGTATACAAAATAGATTAGCAATCAATTAACCCAGAAGGGTTAAAAGTCATTAAACACCGAAAACCAATTTGAATTTGACTGAAACCAATAAAAGGAGAGAATTTTAAATTAATTGAGTGAGATAACATCATTTGCGTATGTAATAAAAATGTCCATAAATATATTAAATATGAGAATGGAATTGTTTCCTTGAATAGAATGCCTAATGAAACCTTGGTAGAGAAAACAAGATCTACAGGACTTGTTACTTTCTACCTACAGAATCTTGCACTTGTAGCTTTTCTCCTTATCCTTAATACCATGTTTCTTCCTATTATTTCTGTTAATTCTGATATTGAGTTACAAAGAGAATCATTAAATTCTATTATTGTGAATTTTGAAAATAATTTGTATCTATTATCCATGTTAAGCCTGTGTTAACCTCTTTGCTAAGTGCATCGGTCAAAATACCCCACATAATCAGTGTGCAGGCTGAAAATCTATACTCTGCATCATGTTTAATGCTATAGCCAATTGAAATAGGTCACATTGCTGGGCCTCAACAAAATTGTTAGAGAAAGAAAGAGGAAGAGATAATGATACAAGGAAAAGTCTCACACGTTTTCAATAAAAAATATCACTTACTTTATTACTGTGTCTCAATCACTCTGTCAATGGGCTGTAGGAATACACCGACTGCACTCTTGTAAGGGGTAAGCCCCTCCCCCCTATAGGTGGGCCACCTGCTGGTAGTGGGTGGTGACCCGTGAGTGCTTAAGATGGAATCCTTGGGGATGAGCGTCCATGTTATGGCAAGCACTCCACTTTGGCCCTTACTTAGGCTAGACGGGTGGCTGAGAGATTCCACTGATCAATTGGCTTTTGTCCATCACGCCTATGATCCTATGGTTGTCCCGACATATTGCCCTATGGCAGGCCCCAACACTTTTTATCATATATGTGCTAGAAGGCGGTGGCTGAGGGTCTTAATATCCTGGGTATGACCTTAAACTGCATCTAGTGGTGAAGTTTCAAGTTTTGAGCTCTGTGTTGTGAGTACCCTTCATTGCCATTACTCTCCAACCTGACCGAAGTGGTAGTACCTGTTTTAATCTTAGATTCTTTTTATTGTACCTGTGGGATTATCGTGGTATAAAGATGAAGTAAAATCATCAAATGTCTATTTATGAACTTTTCCATGAGCGAGTCATTTACTGGTAGAAATTGGCCAATGAGATAAGAGAACGAAAAGCATTTAAGACATTTGCAATTGTTTCAACCATTTCTGCCAGGAAGATCTTCTCTTTGGGTAATTTAACTGAACACTACAGACTTTGACTTGATATACACCAGAGAAATCTACGAAGGCTAGGATCACAAACTGGATTCTGTGAACAACAACAGAACCACTGAACACTTACAATGACAACACAATTCTGATAGTACCTACCATGAATTTTTGTTGTTTATGTCTTTATTATGGCCATTCATTGAGTATTAATTTGTGAAAGACAAGGAAGGTTTGGTTTGTTAGAAAACCTAGCAAGTAAATTGATAGTATTTCATGGTGAATGGCACTCTATAGTCAGCTTTGCAGAAGAAAAAAATAATTCAATTTTTAATTTTTTAATTTTAAAATTTAATTAGTGATGAATTACTTAAGTTAAAGTTGTGGTAAAATTGGATGACAAGAAATAAATCCTTGGAAAAATGGGGATCAAAAATGGAAGATGTCAGGTTGGCGAGATCATTAATCACTCGGCAGAATTAATGAATGAATGGCTTTTCCAAATGATTAACTCAGAACATCTGCTGAATTTTAGAATGTGGAAAGGAATACTTGTTTGAGGTTAATGTATCCACTCTGTCAGTGAGGCTTAGAATATGATGTATCCCCTAAGTAGTGGAAGACCACCCAAAAAAGGGTATCCTGAGTATGCTACTTGAATTGCATCTTATGTAACGACTCCCATCTGGAGTTATGGGGAGTGAGTACACCTTCATTGCCATTATCTCAGGTCCACTCAGGACCCAAGTGTTTGTACCTGTAGTGTAGTAATCTGTTTAGAAAATTATTTGTATTGGATAGGAATTCTTGATACCATATGAACTGTGTGTAAATTATTTATATGAAGAATAGTTACTTGAAAACTATATTTGTTTCTAAGGATTATTGTTATTATTACTTGAAAGCATAAAATTGTGTGCAAACAAATGATTATATTAAATAGAAGTAATACTTGACCATTATAATAATTCGTATTAGAATAGGATCTTGAAACTATACACTGTGGCAAATTATGTGTATTGGATAGGAATTACTATATTAGATATATAATGTACAAAAAAACTCTTTGAAAACGACTACAACAAAAAATGTAATGCAATTCCTTAATATTCTCAGCATAATAACCCTATACCATTGAAATGCCGATAAAAATAAACTTTAAATTGAATGATTTTATTTTTGATTTGAATTTTTGGGGTGGGTGGTGAGAAACAAAAATGTTGAAAATCTATTGCCGTAAAGTTTTGACAGAAAGTGATATAGATGATAAGATCATTTTTTTATTAAAAAAAAAATACTACTAGTTCCCCTTTTTGATTTTTTTTCAGGCCGCCACGCACATGTTTTACTGACCGAATGAGATCTGTGCCACTTAACAATAGAAAATGAAGTCTTTGAAAAATTTAATGTTACCGTCTGATGGCGACTTCATCCTCTGCTCTAATTCTGCATACAGATGACCAAGTGGGCTCAGGATGGATGTCTCGTAAAGGTGACCGGAATTAAAGTCGGCCAATAGATACGCAGATGGTGCGCTGAAAGTCGATTGTGTTTGGTAAGAGCTTGGCCTCATGAGGCTTGACAGTGACGTGTCATCTTTGGTAGCGCTTCAGCTATAAACTAATGTCACTTATTAAACTCATTGTACCAAAAGAAGTGCATTAAGGTGCATCACTAGGTAAGAAACATTATTTTTTTTTTTTTTTTTCCATAATGATAACATGTGAAAATCGTGAATCTTTACTGATACCTGATTTGTTGTACCTTTGACCTGAACTAGGGAAATATGGTTTTTTGGTTGGTTTTAGGGAACCTGACTTCATTATTTGTTTTAATGTTTTTTTTTAACTTCTATGGTACTTGGATTTTTTGATACAATTTCAACTCTGTGGTGTTGAGTTATTTCATTGCTGACGTTTTGGCTTTGTCAATAACTCCCCCCTCCCTCAGACCTATTGGTCAGCTGCTATTAATGCCCCACCCTCACCAACATCTTGAAGCACTTTCCCCACCGACCCTCCCTCCACTAATCACTGTTTCTCTCATCAATGCAACAACCGCCTAAAACTCTTACCACTACGCCCCTTTGTCTATCAATTCAAACTTACTGGCTTATATTTTTAATTTTATTTTTGTTGTTGCTATCATGGTTGTTTGTTGTGTTGATGTGGTCATTTTACAGCCAAACAATTCTTGTGATCCCCTGTACATATTGCTGTACTGTTGGAAGATAACAATTGATGGATAAATAAATAAATTTGTGTCATGTTTTCCTTTATCAGAACATGAGTATGAGTAATATTAATAAAAATGGGGATCACTTTTTAAAACAAAAAAATGCTGCATATAAGGTAATTAATTCAAGCAAGCATTATAACTTTTTTTGTGTTGCTTATAAGCATCAGGTGTAAATGAAACTTTTGTCTCTTTATGAATGGAAGATTGCAAAATTAGTTATTAAATGTTATTCTTCATGCATTTTATCACTGCTTGTTTTAATTGAAAATGGAAAAAAAAAAATATGGTATGCAAATGAAAAAATAGAATCATATATAAAATTGTGTAGAAAATAGAAAACAGGAAATTCCAAAAAAGATGAATTTATTCTTGATGGAAAGTTGAACATTATCAGATGTTTTCGGATTTTGCAACCTTCATCGGGACTTCAATTGTGTAGGATGTTTTTTTTTTTTTTTTTTTTTTTTTTTTTGCAAGTCATGCATTCTACACAATGTCAAGTCCACTGAGGTTTACAAAAATCTGAAATATATAATCGTCAACTTTCATAAAGAATGAAATTCATTCTTTTTGAATCCCGTACTTGTTCTTTTCTATTTTTCTACCATCAGATTTATTCCTAATTTTAACTCACATACAAAATTGTATTTTAATATTTTCTGACTGTTATCCTTCATCTTCAACTGTTTGTGGCTGACATGTTCCCCCTCGGCCTTCTTCAGTGTTTCATGTAACTCTGGAACCTTTATTGCGTGGAGTGATAGTTAACCTGTAGGGTCCTATCTTATAGGGTTAAATAATTTTAAAAAATGATTTTTGTAAAAAGAAATTGAATACCCAATCAACAATAAATAAACAAAAATTTCTTTGATAGATAAATACCCAAAGGTTAGACATGCCTAAAATCCAACCTAACAACTTTTGTTGAATTTTGGAACGTTCAAGGAACTTCAAACTTAGTCCTTATTGAATCCATTGGAAGTAGATTTTCTAGTTCAGTTAACTATGACTGGATACAATTGTTAAGCTATATTAAGTATTCTTATTTAGGCTGTAGTGCAGGATGAACCTGCAACCTTAGATGATTGTGCACTTACACTGGTTAACGCTGTATTCCATTACCCACTGTATTTCTATTGCTTATTTATGGTTTGCACATAATTTGAAATGCATTATCCTAAATGCTTATAAATTGAAAATCCAAATGATTAGAATCCATAATGATTGTCAAAATTGGGAGCCTCACAAAAACTGTTGAACTGGATCCTTTATTTAATCCATTGAAAGTAAGATTGTCTCACTTCCATTAACCATAACTGAATACAGTGTTAGCTATATTAAGTATTCTATGTATATTTTTTACCTATAGTCCAGGATTGAACTGCAACTCCAATGATTGTCACTTAGAACTGTATTAACTCAAACTTCTATTGTTATAGACATTATACACTACTACACGGCACCTGAAGAGGGAGGGCACATTGGGGAAATGTTGTGTATATACAATAAAGATGGGCAACAGCCAAAAAATCTAAAATAATACATATTTTCAAGCTTCATCTAAAAAGTTCAGAAAATATATGAATTATCTAAAAATTTATTTTTATATTATACATTCTTCCTTTCTCATAAATATATATTTTTTTTTTGTTGTTGTCTTTAATTGTTTTGTTAATAATTGTTTTAGTGAAAACATTTCTGAATATATCTCTTCTATTTTCTATTAGTTTTGGAAATCCAATTTATATATTAACTTTAATTTACACAATGGAACTTTCTCTCTGTCTGTTATTGCATGATTTAACGTAGGTTTAATTATCATTTTAAGCTAATTTGGCACCCAGTGAGAACGAATTCACTAAATTATCTTCTAGATTAGCCGCTAACCATTACAGGGTGATTGCAGATATATTCTATTTAAAATTATTATTCTGAATCTGATATGAGAAGAACCACATAATGTGAATTTTTTTAGTTCATAGGCAATGTGGGCAGCTTGTCTTATTACCCAGTATTGACAACTGGCCATTCACTTCCAGCATTCATGGATTGCAACAATGAAATTGAACCACAATCTTTAATATTCCCCAAATATTGACAACTGAGACTATCTATGAGTGGTGAGATCCTTTCGGCATTCATGGTATTGGCAAAGGTAGATAAGAGAGACACATCTTATCATAAGTCATTTCCACATCAAATAACCGGGTACGTGGAAACTGAAATTTTTCTGTTATGAAGGAGTTACTTTTCAATCCCCCTGTATGTCATACACTGAGGCACTCAACATTTAAGCAGTGATCTTTGATTTGCACAGGGTTGCAGTTATGAAGAACATCCAGTAGGAATTGAATCACTATTCGTAGCAATGGATCTGCAAGATTAGCTTGGTTAACTAGCATCCATTTTCTTTTCTTCTTCCTTTTCAATCTTTTCATTATGTTTTGGAGATTGAACAGATTAGTGCCTGATAGTTCGCATGCTCACCCCCCCTCTACTCTTTTCCCATCTCTCTTCTTTTCTTATTTTTTTTAGCATGACATTTTTATTCCTTTTTTTTCTTTGATAAAAACGGAATGGTTCCATTATTTAGCTGCGGTGACAACACTCTTAAGAAATATGAAAAAATCGGGGTGGATTAAGCAACACCTAAGATAATTAGGAATTTCTTTTTGCATGTTCATCAATTGGACTGTCTCATTTTAACCGAGGGTGTTGCAAATGTACAGTTGTACAATTAAAGAACCGTGTATTATATATATAATGCGATAGTTTCTATTTTCTTAATCAAGAGAAACAATTTTGAATCACTTTCAGCTGTCTATTAAATTTTCCTTCGCAAATCTATGAAAAATTTTTTTTTGTCTTTTTTTTAATAGTGCAATGCATTTGGCTTAAATTGTAATGGATATTTGTGCCAGCGAGGCCATCGTAATTTTAATAAATAATAATAATGAAATTATTGCGTACAGTGCTCAGGTGCACCACAACTCAATCAAAGGCCAATGTATAGTTTCATAGTAATACATGTAACCATATGTCAAGAAAATAAAGATGTATTGTCATGAAATAACATGTATGTATGTGTGCAGTCGTGTGCATATGTGTATGGAAGGGATATCAGGATATAGAGTAGTGTTGTGATTACAACAGGAAGCATGAGGCTTGAAAGATGCAGTGTTTCAGCAGCCAACTACAGATAGCAGGCAGTTTGATCCAAGCCTCTGCAACTATGAGGTGAAATGTTTTCTGAAAGTCAGTGAGCTATGCTTTTTCTAACTTTTGTAGGCATGCCTCACGTGTGTTAGAAATATGGAATCAAAAAGTTGCTACAGAGTTTGCTGTTGGTAAGATAGTTAATAACCTTATGCAGTGTTTACAAAAAGTTGCAGATGCTAGAGTTTCCCCAATCCCATTTCCAGGGCAGCAAAGATGTTCAGAATATGGTAGATGCCTGATGGGAGGGTATTGTTTCGTTGTGACGTCTTTTGTAACATTCCTCTAATTTTATAAGTATTTAGATTTCTTTGATGATTTGTGGTAACTTAGTCTCACCAGCCAGGCAACTGATTAGTTTTCTCACTTGTTGCTTACTGATTTAAACCCAAATCTTTTTTTAAGTGCCTTCAACGGTAAGAATGCTAGATGTTGTGTTGTAATCAGAAACTTTGTGCAATTGATGTTCATTTTCTAAGACATTTCCGTACGAATTCTCCATTTTGGATGTTTTTCTTTTCTATCTTTCTTTCATTTAATGATATTCTTCGATAATTTTCATTAAACAAGATTTATATATTTATACTATATATAGTATATATATATATATATAGTATATATATATCAGTCATCGCCACAGACACTGTGTTTCAGATGTTTACATCATCATTCAGTGCGGCTTACTTTTTTAACAGCTACGTCTAGCCGGTGAGCGAAACCAAGACGAATTTTTTGTCTGCCAAGCGCCCTTACTCTTACCGGCTATAAGAGACTGGTCAAGTGCAGAGCGAACATTAATTGATACATACTTACAGGATATGTTTTTTACAATCACCAGAGAACATCAAGTCTGTAAAAAATATATATAGTAATTACCAACGCCCTCCACACAAGCTGGATGTGACACAAAGTCAATTTTCTTAAGCATGAGTTAACAGGTTTGAATTCAGAGTTTTCCTTCTCTATGACTTTTTTACTAGCCATGTTAAAGATCCAATCTGCCCTAACTACTGCCCATACTGGAGGGAGAGTAGCTTGGATTCATACTTTCCAAGTATAGCACTATGAAATGCAAACAGCTGTTGTCCAGAATTTGAACTCTAGGGTCGATGAGTCACATTTTTAAATATAATAATACACAGTCACTTTTTAAAAAGTAGTTTCATTTTTTTAGAAGTCGATTATTATTTACTTGAAACATATCTTTTGTGATATTGCCAATAATGATAGAAACGTAATGTATTCATCAACCCCCTCCACTAGCCAGGATGTGACACAAGGTCAATTTTTAGCAGTTTAGCAAAGTTTGAATTCAGAGTTTTTCCTCTGTCTATACTATTGCCATACTCATGATGACTGAAAAGGGTGGATATTACCTAAAAACAAACCCAACCGACTGTTCAAGTCAACAGGATCTTACAGACAAATCCTGCTGAAAGAAGTTGGTGTGTAGATCACTGAGTTAAGCAAATGATAAGCATGTTCACTTACTTATAATGGGTGACAAAATAAGGACAGTTGGTACTGTAAGCATTTGAATGCTTTTGCCAAACTAAACAAAAATTTGGTTAAATCGAACTTACGGACTAAATTTCACATTGTAATGTTACCCCCGCTGAAAGAAAAAAAATACCCAAAAATCACAGAATACCAAATTTAATGAAATTTTCATTGTTAATATATTAACAAATAAGAGATATAATGCATCCAGTTATTTTATTTAAAACTTACACTTTTTCAATAGTCAGTTTTACTTAACCACCATATCTTTGAGGCGTAACACAGATTCCACATAAGATTTACTGCGGGGGTACATATGAGGTTGATTTAAGGTCCGTAAGTTCGATTTAACCAAAAGCTTAGTAATAATAGGCTGTTAAAATAATTTGTGTGATTTGAATGAAATATGATTCATGACCCTGACCTTTCATATTTTGGGACTTGCCTTAGTTAGATGATATAACAATTCAGCCACAAAAGCCTGAATGTTTAACACAATCAAATCCTACTAGGATTGCTTTTTCTTTGATGATAAGAATATTTCAAGAATTCAAAATAATTAAGTAAAGAAAGCTTATGATAGTCATGTGAAGCACTAGTTTCCTACTAGATCACTGAAAGTTAAGCAGCAATGAGCCAAGTTCAATACTTAGTGGGTGACATTTAAGTACAACAGGTACGTGGTAAGAAATTGAATGTCTTGATTGGCATAAATGACCCAAAAAGGGTTGATATATCGATAGAACATAACAGTCCAAATCAACCCAAGTAAAGGAATTGCATATTTTTAATTTAATTAAAGTACTAATATTGAGAAAAAAACCCCAAAACGTGAAAAAAGGACCCTGTTTTAATGAAAATTTAGCACATATAGGAATGATTATTTTCCTTTATTATGTTGTCAAAATTCTCTTAGTTTATGAGCCAAAGTCAATCACAAATAGATATCAAATCAAGGAAAGAACATTTTTTCAGAAGATTCCTGGGATTTTTTTTTTGTATTTCTGGAATTTTTTATTTTTATTTTTTTTATTTGTTGCTGAACATTAAAGGGGATTTGATATCAATAACAATGAAATAATCACTTCCTATAAGTGTCTCAGCATTAAATTTTTATTTAAAAAAGTTTTGTTTTTCACTATCTTAACTAGAGTATTGGGACTTTTTTGTGTCCAATATTCTAGTTAAGACACGAATATATTTATGGTTTGATTATTGAATTAGTGTTACTCAATTGTGCAATTGTTTTTTCTAATTCCATCCCAATAATTTCCATTTCATAATAAGGACAATCCATCTGCTCATTTCTCTATTATTTAAGTATTAATATTATTATCTATAACATTTAAGTATAAATATATATTTAAAATTTGTTTTAATAAAAAAACATGAATGTTATATAAATATAATTAGTTTAAGATTAACAAAAAAAATTAGGGGTGCCCCCCAGTTTTTTTAGATAAGCCCCCTTTCCATTTTGGGGGGGTTTTAAAGAGTTTTTTCCGATTAGAAACAACAAGGGTTCTTGATTGATACGGCTCTTGCCAAAGTATGAGTAGCCACAGGGATCTGTGCAGTAATGTGAGGAGCTGATTGTAGGTGTGCACAATCTGCCTCAGATGCCAAGAAAACCAATCTTCGTTGCTCTAAAGTGGCTAGTGAAAAAAAAGGCAAGGGGGAAAAAATTAGAACCCTTCCCCCTTTGCCCCTGGTCTGGCCGATATCGTACCGGCCCTTGCCAACTATGAGAGTACACAGGGTCTGTGCAGTAAAGTGAGGAGCTGATTGTAGGTGTGGCACATCTGCCTCAGATGTCAAAACCATCTCCTGCTCTAGTCTGCTGAAAAGAGGATAGACTCCCTGCTGTCTGGCCGATATTCCGACTTTAGGCCAACCTGATGAATTTATTTTTTTTATTATTAGATAAACAGATATTTGTGATAAACTATTATGCCTACTATCACCTTTTTAATCTTACATATATAAAAGGCACATGTTGGTGTGTATTAGTCCAAAAGAACTACTAAAATAAAACAGTTAACAAAAAGTAAATATATATTCACCATCATTATCACCAGAGCTTGCTTTTGTGCAAAAATAATGAAGGTTTTTATTCATTCATAAAGATTTTAAAATTAGAATTTGAATAGTCAGAGAATGAAAGTCGATAGTGTGTTTCATGATAAAACCTTTCATTATTTTGCACAAAAGCAAGCTCTGGTGATAATGAATGTGAAATATAGATTACTTTTTTGTTAATTGTTTTATTTTAGTAGTTTCCTTTGGACATACATACACACCAACTGTCCTTTATTATGTATAGATTAAAAAGTGAATAGGCTAATAATAGTTTATCACAAATATTTTTATATCTAATAATAAAAAAATAAAGTCATCAGGGTGGCCTAAAGTCGATATCGGCCAGACAGCAAGGAGTCTATCCTCCTTTCACTAGCACTAGAGCAAGGAGATTGGTTTGATCTGAGGCAGATGTGCCACACCTACAATCAGCTCCTCACTTTACTGCACAGATCCCTGTGCTACTCATCACTGAGTTGGCAAGGGCGGTAGATTTTCGATATGGCCAGACAGCAAGGGAGTCTATCCTCTTTTCACTAGCACTAGAGCAAGAAGATTGGTTTTGGCATCTGAGGCAGATTGTCACACCTACAATCAGCTCCTCACTTTACTGCACAGATCCCTGTGCTACTCATCACTTGGGCAAGGGCCTGTATCGAATCAAGAACCTTGTGGTTTCTCATCGGACACTCTACCAACTGAGCTATACTGGCCCTATTTAATACTAATTATATTTATAATAACATTCATGTTTTTTTATTAAACAAATTTTTAAATATATATTTTAATATAATGTTATAGATAAAATATTTAATACTCTAAATAATAGAGAAATGAGCAGACTGGGATTTGTCTTATATATTGAAATGGAATTATTGTGATGGAATTAGAAAAAACAATTGCAGCAATTGAGTACACTAGTCAATATCAAACCATAAATATATTCTGTCTTACTAGAATATTGGACAAAAAAGTCATACTCTAGTTAAGATAGTGAAAAACCAAAACTTTTAATAAAAATTTAATGGCTGAGACACTTATAGAAGTGATTATTTTCATGATTAATTGATATCAAAATCCCCTTAATTGTAGCAACAAATAAAAAAAATAAAAATAAAAAATTCTCAGAAAATACAAAAAAAAAAATTCCAGGAATCTTTCTGAAAATGTTCTTTTCCTTGATTTGATATCTAATTTGTGATTAGTACTTTGCTGCTCATTACAACTAAGAGAATTTTGACAACAATAATAAAGGAAATAATCACTTCCTATACTGTGCTTAAATTTTCATTAAAACAGGGTCCTTTTTTTCACCGTTTTGGGTTTTTTTCTCCAATATTGTATGTACTTTAATTAATTAAAATATGCATTCCTTTTACTTGGGTGATTTGGCTGTTCTGTTCTATGATATATCACCTTTTTGGGTCATTTAATGCCAAATCAAGACATTCAATTTCTTAAGTACCTGTTTGTTACTAAATGGTCACCCATCTAAGTATGAACTGGCTCATTGCTGCTTTAACTTCAGTGATCTAGTAGGAACTAGTGCTTTCAACATGACTTGATCATAAGCTTTCTTTACTTAAATATTTGAATTCTGAAATATTCTTATCATCAAAGAAAAAAGGCATCCTAGTAGAGATTTGAATTGTGTTAAACAATCAGGCTTTTGTGGCTGAATTGGTTATATCATCTAACTAAGCAATCCCAAAATATGAAAGGTCAGGGGTCATTGAATCTATTTCATTCCAAATTCACACAAATTATTTTAACAGCTATTACTTACTAAGCTTTTGGTTAAATCGAACTTAACGGACCTAAATTCCACCATCATATGTCACCCGCAGAAATCTTTGTGAATCTGTGTTACGCCTCAAAGATATGTGGTTCAAGTAAACTGACTTGAAAAAAGTGTAAAAGTTTTTAAATAAAATAACTGGTGCATTATATCTCTTATTTGTTAATATATTAACACTGAAAATTTCATTAAATTTGGTTAATTCTGTGTTTTTGGTATTTTTTCTTTCAGCGGGTAACATACAATGGTGGAATTTAGGTCCGTTAAGTTCGATTTAACCAAACTTTTTGTTTAGTCTGGCAGAGAAGCGTCAAAATGCTTACAGTACCAACTGTCCATTATTTGTCACCCATATAAGTAGTGAACATGCTTATCATTGCTTAACTCCAGTGATCTAACAGCAACCAATTCTTTCAGCAGGATTTGGCTGTAAGTCCTGTTGACTTGAACAGTTGGTTGGTTGTTTTAGGGTATATCCACCCTTTTCAGGTCATCATGATATGGCAACTAGTATAGAAGAAGGAAAACTCTGAATTCAAACTTGCTAAACTGCCTAAAAATTGACCTTGTGTCACATCCTGCTCATGTGGAGGGGTTGATGAATACATACGTTTACTATCATTATTGGCAATTATCACAAAAGATATTTCAAGTTTAAATAATAATTGTAATTCTAAAAAAAATGAAACTACTTTAAAAAAGTGACTGTGTATTATTATATTTAAAAATGGACTCATCGACCAGAGTTCAAATTCTGGACAAAGCTGTTTGCATTTCATAGTGCTAATACCCTTGGGAAAGGTATGAATCCAACTACTCTCCCTCCAGTTATGGGCAAATAGTAGGCAGATTGGGATCTTTAACCATGGCTAAGTAAAAGTCTAGGAGAAGGAAAACTCTGAATTCAAACCTGTTAAACTCTGCTTAAGAAATTGACTTTGTGTCACATCCAGCTCGTGTGGAGGGGTTGGTAAATATATATATTTTTACAGACTTGAGTTCTCTGGTGATTGTAAAAACATATATCCTGTAAGTATGTATCAATTAATTGTTCGCCTCTGACTGACAGTCTCTTATAGCCGGTAAGAGTAAGGAGCTTGGCAGACAAAAATTCGGTCTGGTTTCGCTCCCGGCTAGAGGTAGCTGTTAAAAAAGTCGAGCCGCACTGATGAGATGTAAACATCGAAAACACGTGTCTGTGGGATGACTGATATATATATATATATATATATATATATATATATATATATATATATAAATCTTGTTTAATGAAAATTATGAAGAATTCATTAAAATGAAAGAAAGATAGAAAAGAAAAACATCCAAAATGGAGAATTCTAGGAAATGTCTTAGAAAATGAACATCAATTGCACAAATTTTCTGATTACAACACAACATCTAAGCATTCTACCGGTTGAAGGCACTTAAAAAAGATTTGGTTTAAATCAGTAAAGCAACAAGTGAGAAACTATCAGTGCCTGGCTGGTGAGACTAATTTACCCACAAATCATCAAGAATCTAAAAATACTTATAAAATCTAGAGGATGTACAAAGACGTGCAACGAAACAAATACCCTCCATCAGGCATCTACCATATTCTGAACATCTTGCTGCCCTGGAAATGGATTTGGTGAAAACTCCAACATCTGGCAACTTTGTAAACACTCATAAGGTTATTAATCATCTTACCAACAGCAACTCTTGAGCACCTTTTTGATTTCCATATTTCTAACACACGTGGGCATGCCTACAAAGTCAGAAAACAGCATAACTCACATGACTTTCAGAAACATTTTTTCACACTCATAGTTGCAGAGGCTTGGATTAAACTGCCTGCATCTGTAGTTGGCTGCTGAAACACTGCATCTTTCAAAGCCTCCATGCTTACTGTAATTCAACAACACTATCTATACCTGATATCCCTTTCCATACACATATGCACACGCACACACACATACATACATGTATATTATGACAATACACTTTTTATTTTCTTGACATTGGTACATTATTCTATGAACTATACATTGGCCCTTGATGAGTTGTGGTGCACCTGAGCACTGTACGCAATAATTTCATTATTATTATTATTAAAATCTACGATGGCCTCGCGGCACAAAATATCCATTACAATTTAAGCCAAATGGTGCACTATTAAAAAAAAAGACAAAAAAAAATTTGTTTCTAGATTTTCTAAGAAAAATTTAATAGACAGCTGAAAGTGATTCAAATAGTTTCTCTGTGATAAGAAAATAGAAATATCCATCTATATATTAATACACGGTTTCTTTAATTGTACAACTGTTATCATCTTGCAACACCCTCTGGTTAAAAATGAGACAGTCCAAATTGATGAAATGCAAAAATGTAAATCCTAATTATCTGGTGTTGCTTATCCACCGATTTCATATTTCTTATGAGTGTTGTCACCGCAGCTAAATAATGGACCATTCCGTTTTTATCAAAGAAAAAAAAAAGGAATAAAAATGTCATGCTAAAAAAATATAAGAAAGAAAGAGAGATGGGAAAAGATAGGAGGGGGTGAGCATGCGGAAGCGATAGCACTAATCTGTTTCAATCAAACATAATGAAAAGATGAAAAGGAAAGAAAGAAAGAAAATGGTGCAATAGTTAACAAGTTAATCTTGCAGATCCATTGCTACTGAATAGTGAGTTCAATCCTCACTGGATGTTTTATAACTGCAACCCTGTGCCAAATCAAAGATACACTTAAATGTGAGTGCCTCAGTGTATGACATACAGGGGGATTGAAAAGTAACTCCCTATTATCTCAGAAAAATTTCAGGATTTACCCAAGATAACGGTATGATGTGGAATGACTTCAGATAAGATTGTGGTTCCTTTCATCCTTTGCAATACCATGAATGCCGAAAGGTATCTCACCATGCTGCAAGATGGCCAGTTGTCAATATTTGGGAGAATATTAAAGACTTGATTTTTATGCAAGATGGTGCTCCTTCACATTTTGCTATTGTTGCTTGTGAATGGCCAAATTATCAAAATTCCACATTATGTGTGTTCTTCTCATATTCAGATTCAGAAATAAATAAGATTTTTAAAATAGAGAGTTACTTTACAATCACCCTGTAATGGTTAGCGGCTAAGCTAGAAGATAATTTAGTGAATTCGATTCTCACTGGGTGCCAAATTAAGCTTAGTAAAATGATAATTTTATAATAGATATTTCCCATCGTTAAATCATGCAATAACAGACAGAGAGAAAAGTCATTGTGTAAATTAAAGTTAAAAGAGAAATTTAATTGGATTTCAAAACTAATAGAAAATAGAAGAGATTTTCAGAAATGTTTTCACTAAACAATTATTTAAACAAAACAATTTATAAAGACAACAACAAAAAAAAAAAATATTTATGAAGAAAGAGATAGAAATATTGAGGATTAAGAAATAAAAATGTTTAAGATAATTTCATATATTTGTCTGAACTTTTTAGATGAAGCTTGAAAATTTGTATTATTTAGATTTTTTGGACTGTTGTCCTCATCTTTATTGTTATATACACAACATTTCCCCCAATGTGCCCTCTGGCCTTCTTCAGGTGTTTCTTGTCAAACTCTGGAGTCTTGTGTTAGTAGGATACATGGTGTAACAGATAGAAGTGTTGAGTTAATACAGTTCTAAGTGACAATCATCTGGAGGTTGCAGGTTCAATCCTGACTATAGGTAAAAATAACATAGAATACTTAATATAGCTTAACACTTGTACTCAGTTATGGTTAATGGAATGAGCACAATCTACTTCAATGGATTAAATAAAGGATCCAGTTCAAAGTTGTGTGAAGGCTCCCAATTTTGACAATCCATTATGGATTCTAATCATTTGGATTTTCAATTTTATAGCATTTAGGATAATGCATTTCAAAATTATGTGCCAAACCCATAAATAAGCAAGTAGAATACATGGTGTAATGGATACAGGTTAATACAGTTGTAAGTGACAATCATCTGAAGGTTGCAGGTTCAATCCTGACTACAGGCGTAAATAACAGAATACTTAATATAGCTTAACACTTGTATCCAGTCATAGTTAACTGAACTAGAAAAATCTACTCCAATGGATTCAATAACGGACTAAGTTTGAAGTTCCTTGAACGTTCCCAAATTCAACAAAAAGGTTGGTAGGTTGGATTTTATGGCATGTCAACCTTTGGGTTATTTTATATCAAAGAAATTTTTGTTTTTATTTATTGTTGTTGGGTATTCAATTTCTTTTTCAAAAAACTCATTTTTAAAAATCTATTTAACCCATAGATAGGACCCTAACAGGTACTACCACTCCACGACAATAAGGTTCCAGAGGTTGACATGAAACAACTGAAGAAGGCCGAGGGAACATCAGCCAAACATTGAAGATAAGGATAACAGTCAGAAAAAATTAAAATACAATTTTGTATGTGAGTAAAATAGGGAATAAATCGATGGTAGAAAAATAGAAAAAACAGAGGATTCCAAAAAGATGAATTTATCTTTATGGAAAAGTTGACATTATAATATTTCAGTTTTTGTAACCCTCATCGGGGACTTGAATTGTGTAGAATGGATGACTTGCAAAAAAAAAAAAAAAAAAAAAAAAAACATCTACACAATTGAAGTCCCGATGAAGGTTGCAAAAACCGAAACATTATAATGTCAACTTCTCCATCAAGAATAAATTCATCTTTTTGGAATCCTGTTTTTCTATTTTCTACACAATTTTATATATGATTTTTTTGTCATTTGCATACATATTTTTTTTTTTTCCATTTTCAATTAAAAACAAGTCAGTGATTAAAATGCATGAAGAATAACATTATATAACTAATTTGATTCTTCCATTCATAAAAGAGACAAAAGTTCATTTATACCTGATGCTTATAAGCACACACAAAAAAAGTTATAATGCTTGCTTGAATTAATTACCTTATATGGCAGCATTTTTTTGTTTAAAAAGTCCCCATTTTTATTAATATTACTCATACTCCATGTTTGTAAAGAAACATGACACAAATTTATTTTTATTTTTCCATCAATTTTTTGTTATTTCCAACAGGTACAGCAATATGTACAGGGGTCACAAGAAATTGTTTGGCTGTAAAATGACCAACATCAACACAAACACAACCATGATAGCAACAACAAAAATAAAATTAAAAAAATAAGCAGTAAGTCTTGAATTTGATAGACAAAGGGGTAGTGGTAAGAGTTTAGGGTGTTGCATGATGAGAGAAAACAGGTGATTAGTGGAGGGAGGGTCGGGGGGGGGAAGAGGTGACTTTCAAGATGTTGGTGAGGGTGGGGATTAATAGCCAGCTGACCAATAGGTTGAGGGAGGGGGGAGGTTTATTGACAAAGCCAAAACGTAGCAATGAAATAACTCAACACCACAGAGTTGAAATTGTATCAAAAAATCCATTGTACCATAGAAGTTAAAAAAAAAAATTAAAACAAATAATGAAGTCAGGTTCCCCTAAAACCAACCAAAAACATATTTCTAGTCAAGGTCAAAGGGTACAAACTAAAATCAGTATCAGTAAAGATTTCAGATTTTCAGATGTTATCGTATGGAAAAAAAAAAAAAAAAAATAATGATTTTTACCTAGTGTGCACCTTAATGCACTTCTTTGGTACAATGGTTTAATAAAGTGACAGTAGTTTATAGCTGAAGGCTACCAAAGATGACACGTCATCTGTCAAGCCTCATTGGGAGGCCAAGTCCATTACCAAACATCACTTCAGCGCACCATCTGGTCATCTATTTGGCCGACTTAATTCCGTCACCTTTAACGAGACATCACCTGAGCCCACCTTGGTCATCTGTATGGCTAGAATTAGATGCAGAGGATGAAAGGTCTGCATCAGACGGTAACATTAATTTTTCAAAGACTTCATTTCTTATTGTTAAGTGGCCACAGATCTCATTCGGGTCAGTAAACATGTGCGTTGGGGCCTGAAAAAAAATCAAAAAGGGAATAGTAGTCATTTTTTTTTTTTAATAAAAATATCTTATTCATATATCACTTTCTGTCAAAATTTAGGCAATAGATTTTCAACATTTTTGTTTCCTCCACCACCCACCCCCAAAAAAATTCAAATCAAAAATAAAAATATTACAATTTAAAAAAGTTTATTTTTATGGCATTTCAACTGGTATAGGGTTATTTTATGCTGAGTAATATTAAGGAATTGCATTACATTTTTTGTGTAGTCGTTTCAAAAGAGTTTTTTTTTTGTACAGTTATATATCTATATAGTATTCCTATCCAATACACATAATTTGCCCACAGTTGTATAGTTTCAAGTATTCCTATCTAATACGAATTATTATATGGTTTCAAGTAATTACTTCTATTTAATAATAATCATTTGTTTGCACACAATTTTATGCTTTCAAGTAACTAATAACAATAATCCTTAGTAAACAATTATAGTTTCAAGTAACTATTCTTCATATAAATAATTTACACACAGTTCTATGGTATCAAGTATTCCTATCCAATACAAATAATTTTCTAACAGATCTACTACCACTACAGGTACAACACTTTGGGTCTGAGTGGACCTGAGAGTAATGGCAATGAAGGTGTACTCCATACTCCCCATAACTCCAGATGGGAAGTCTTACCATAAGATGCAATTCAGTAGCATACTCAGGATACCCCTTTTTTGGGTGGGGTCTTTCCACTTCTGTAGGGGGATACATCATATTCTAAGCCTCACTGACAGAGTGGATACATTAACCCTCAACAAGTATTCCTTTCCCACATTCTAAATTCCAGCAGATGTTCTGAATTAAATCATTTGGAAAAGCCCATTCATTTCATTTTAATTCTGCCGAGTGACTAATGATCTCAACCTGACAATCTCTTCATTTTTGAATCCCCATTTTTCCAAGAATTTATTTCTTGTCATCAATTATGACCACAACTTTAACTTAAGTAATTCATCACTAATTAAATTTTAAAAATTAAAAAAATTAAAAATTGAATTATTTTTTTCTCTGCAAAGCTGTATAGAGTGCATTCACCCATGAAATACTATCAATTTACTGCTAGGTTTCTACAACCAACATATTCCTTGTCTTCACCAAATTAATACTCAATGAATGTTGCATAATAAAAGACATAAACAACAAAAAATTCATGGTAGGTACTATCAGAATTTGTGTTGTCATTGTAAGTGTTCAGTGGTTCTGTTGTTGTTCACAGAATCCAGTTTGTGATCCTAGCCTGTAGATTTCCTCTGGTGTATATAAGTCAAAGTCTGTAGTGTTCATTAAATTAACCCAAAGAGAGATCTTCCTGGCAGAAAATTGATTTGACAACAATTGCAAATGATCTTAAATGCTTTCTGTTCTCTTATCTCATTGGCCAATTTCTACCAGAAATGACTACTGCTCATGGAAAAGTTCATAAATAGACATGATGATTTTACTTACATCTTATACCACGATAATCCAACAGGTACAATAAAAAGAATCTAAGAATTAAAACAGGTACTACCACTTCGGGTCAGGGTGGAGTAATGGCAATGAAGGGGTACTCCACACACACCAGAGCTCCAAAACTTGAACTTCACCACTAGATGCAGTTTAATGTCATACCCAGGATATTAAGACCCTCAGCCACCGCCTTCTAGCACATATATGATAAAAAGTGTTGGGGCCTGCCATAAGGGCAATATGGTCGGGACAATCCATTAGGTCATAGGGCTTGATGTGACAAGCCAATTGATCAGTGGAAGTCTCTCAGACCACCCGTCTAGCCTAAGTAAGGGCCAAAGTGGAGTGTTGCATAACATGGACTGCTCATCCACAAGGATTCCATCCTTAAGCATCACGGGTCACCACCCACTGCCAGCAGGTGGCTCCATATGGGGAGGGGGCTTACCCCCTCTACAGAGGTGCAGTCGGTGTATTCTACAGCCCCATCTGACAGAGTGATTGAGACACAGTAATAAAGTAAGTGATATTTTTTCTATGAAAACGTGTGAGACTATTATCTCTCCTCGTCTTTGTCTCTAACAATTTTTGAATTGGCCCAGCAATGTGACCTATTTCAATTGGTATAGCATAAACATGATGCAGAGTATGGATTTTCAGCCTGCACAACTGTTTGTGGGGTAAATTTGACACCATCACTTAGCAAAGAGGTTAACACAGGCTAACATGGATAATAGATACAAATTATTTTCAAAATTACAATATAGAATTAATGATTCTTTTGTAACTCAAGTATCAGAATTAACAGAAATAATAGGAAGAAACATGAGTATTAAGGATAAGGGAAAAGGCTTACTAAGCAAAGATTTCTGGGTAGAATTAACAAGTCCTGTGAGATCTTGTTTCTCTCTACCAAGGTTTCATTAGGCATTTATTCATAGGAAAACAATTCCATTCTCATTATTTAAGTATTATATGACAGTTTTTATTCATAGCAAATGATGTTATCTCACTCAATTTAATTTAAAATTCTCTCCTTTTATTGGTTCAGTCAAATTAAATTGGTTAGTTGATGTTTAATGACATTTTAACCCTTTCTGGGTTAATTGATGCTAAATCTTATTTTTTGTATACATATGATTTTTTTTTAATTCCTGTGTATTAATTGGTAGAAATAATTTTCATTAACTTCATGTGAATCTCTAGCTAGTTAATGAAAATCATTTCTTCCAAACAGATCTATTTGACCCATAGATGAGACTAAAGGTACTAACACCCCGGTCAGAGTGGACGTTTGGGGGTAATGGCAATGAAGCAGTACTGTTACAATTTATGTGGAGTTATAAATTGTTAGCAGACGCTGTAGCTGAGAATAAGGGCCGTTAACTTTGTGATTAGTGGAGCCAGTGGAAATTTACCACTGACTGTTAATAACCCTTGACCCCTAGAGGCACTAATCTCATGCACCATGAGAAACACACGATTTAGTTAGAGTTTTAGATTAGATTTAACCTAACCACCAAAGAGAGAGTAGACATACTCAAGGTCAATCTCACCCACACGGAAAACCGTGGGCTAAATAATAAACTTGATCAAGAAAAAAAAACCTGTCTTGTTAGTTCATTTAACTACAATGACCAAAATCCACCCCAAAGAAGACAAAAGCCCTTAGTTAGAAGAATTAAGAATCAGTTAGAAGAATCAACACATAACCAGGGAAATGAAGATCACCAACATCATCTCTAAAGTAACTCTCTAATCTCTCGCTATCATCTGAGAACTCTCTCACTCTCTCAATTATATACCTGATGTTCAACGTGGGGTATATAATAGGACTTCACACTCCCCAGATGTCCAATATTAGAACCTCACCACTACATGCAGTTTAGTGTCCTATCAAATAACCATGAGTTACCTACATCTTAATCTACTTAAACATCTTTCACTGCACCTCCACTTTTTTTTAGTGGGGGGCTACTGATACATCAACATATTCTATATAACATTTCACTTTTTTTATTTCATTAAAAAAAATGAATAAAACAAACACACTCACCTTAATATCAGTGATTTTGTCATCTCTACTGGTGTATTCCCTTAAAAAATAATTCGTACCAGCCTGGAAAAGGAAAAAAAAAAATAAATCAGTTTGGAGAATTGACAATAGAATTTAAAGAAAATTATAACACATTTATTTGTTGTTTTAGTTGAACATTTTTAAACATTTAGATTTATTGATACAAATTCATTTCAATATAACAATTATTTTACAGTTTGTCTAAATCAAAAATAACTTTATTCAGTATCACAAATCCATTAAACGTCCTTCTAAATAATTAGATAATAATAATAAAAAATATCTACTGATTTCCTTTGAAGAAAAACTTGCAAACAATAATGCAATCATCATTTCTAGGGGATGTTATTAGAGTTGAGACAAATTTACATTTGGAGAATTTTCTGATTTCTATTATAACTTTTTCAATATTCAAAAATGAACATTCAACTTTTGTAATTAATTTTTGTTATCTTATTCTGAACTCTCTATGCCAAACCTTTTTTTTTTTTAACAATTTTAAGTTCTCAATATTAACAGATATTAGGCTTTGTTCTGTAAATAATAAAAACTTTAATGGGTAGATAGTTAATATAATTAGAGATAAAGCTACGAATGAAAAGGTTTATAGCTTCGTTGGTTGGATTTTACGACATGTCAACCCTTGTTGATTTATTTTATTGTCAATGGATACTCAGTCTTTTTAAAAAACACTTTCTTCTATTCAACACATAGATTGGACCCTAACATGTACTACCACTCCGAGTCAGAGTGAACCTGGGAGTAATGAAGGGGTACTCCACATTCTCCAGATCTCCAGAATGGAACTTCACCATCAGATAGTTTAACATGTGTACCCAGGACATTTATAGCTTCTGAAAATAGTGTTCCATGTAAGGAACAGTGGCAGAAATAAAATTGAAAATATATTTTGCAAAGCAGTTTTCGTTTTGAACATTAAAGTTTTATTGATTGAATTAAATGCGGTTGGCAATTCAATAAATGAGAACATCCTACTGACCTAGGGAAATAAAAAAAAAACAAGCTGATCACTTTCTTTGGAGAATCTAATGTAAGGGGGGCAACTCTGATATAAAAACAGGATGTAAGACTAATTTGATTATCAGGATTGTTTCCCTTTTACACTAATACCATAAAAACTTTTTTCCAATTGTCAACACACACACACGATTTCAAAAATCGATACAACACCCCCCACCAAATAAAATTCCCCTTGAAGAAAGACACATGATACACTTACCTCATGATAAACTCTGGTATCATTGACACGGATCATTACATTGTCAACACGCATAAAGAAACGCAGCAAAATAAATAATCCTGACGGCATTACACGCTGAAAATAATCAGAATACAAAAAAAAATTTTAATAACGAACTTGTTTGGTTGGTTGTTTTATTTTAGGGCATATCAACCCTTTTCGGGTTATTTAATGCCGAATCAAGTCATTGCCTAAATGGTCACCCATCTAAGTATTGAACAGGCTCATCACTGCTTCAACTTTGGTGATCTAGCAGGAATTGGTGGTTTCAATGTGATTTGAATGGAATCCCAAACTAGAAACTACAAAAGGATGTTGTGCGCTATTTTGAACAAATCTTGGAAATGATTGTATGGCCACTTGCCTCCTATCACACAAACCATCCAAGTAATATATATGGATATATCAGTGTAGTCTGACCAGCAAAAATGTACATCAATCAGCTCTTTGTGGATTCTTGATGCAGTGTGGATGACTTGCAAGAGGCAATGACTGATAGAGAATCATTGGTATCCGTGATGTCAGCGTGACCTGCTGATGCTTAATAACATTACTTTCATCAGATTCCATTTATTAATGTTTCCAAAAATTGGCAAATTTTAGTGAATTAGTAAATTTCATTGAAATTAGAATTTTGAGTCTTCGGAGAATAAAAACAATAAGAAAAAAATTTTTTTATACATCTTAAAAATTTTAAAAAATCAAAAAAAAAAATCAAGAAAAAAATCAAAAAAAAAAAAAAATGTTTAAAAAAAGAAGAAAAAAGAAAATACTGAAAAAGAAAAAGGAAAAATCAAGAAAGAAAAATTTTTTTAAATTTAAAAAAAAAAAAGGGGGGAAAAAAAGGAAAAAGAATTTTTAAAAAAACAAAGAAAAACTTACAATTTTAACATTCATCATTGAAGTACCATTATCTGCAAGTTCATCTTCAAAGAGAAGAATATCCTGGTAAAATAAGATTTTCTCTCGTCTCTTCAATTTTTCCAAATCAATTCGATCACTTGTTGGGACAATCTAAAAAATATAAAATAATCAGTATAAAAAACATTTAGAAAGTTTTCTGAACAATTACTAACACTTTTTGTAATTTGTTTTGGATAGTTTATTTTATCAGCTTCCAAAGGAAAAGACTTTTGTCAAAAATACTAAAACAATACTAGTTGGTTGGTTGGTTAGTTGGAATTTATGGCATGTCAACCCATTGGATCATTTTATGCTGTTATTGTATAGTTATTTTAAGACGTTTTTGTTCTATTTCATTCTTGATGGATATTCAATTTTATTTTAAAACTCAATTTTTTTTAAACAAATTCTTTTTAAACTCATGTTTTTCTATTTAACCCATAGATAGGACCTTAACAGGTACTACCACTCCGGGTCAGAGTGGACCTAGGAGTAATGGTGATGAAAGGGTACTTCACACTTTTAGAACTCCAGAATTGAAACTTCACCATTAAATGTAATTTAACATCATACCCAGGACACTAAGACCCTCAGCCACTACCTTCTATCCCATATATAATAAAAAGGGTTAGGGGTTTGCCAAAAGGGCAATAGGGTTGGGACAATCATCTAAGTGCTAGGGATTGATGTGACCAGCCGATTGATTGGAGAGGGCCTCTCTGACTAGCCTAATAAGGGCCAAGTGGAGTGTTGCATGCCACGGACTGCTTAACCACCAGGATTCCATCCTTAAGCATCACAGGTCGCCACCCTCGGCCATCAGCTGGCCCCATAGGGTTGGTCTTCTTCCTCTACAGAGGTGCAGTCGGTGTATTCTGTAGTTGACAAGGCAGTAGAAATCAGAGTAAAAAGTTTTTCAAAATAAATCTAATTGATAGAGAACCTGATCATAGTAGTCAGCCATTCTCTATTGAACATTGCTTAAAAAAAAAGAAAAGAAAATTTATCAGCTGGAAGATTAAAACAAGAATCAGATGTGCACTTACATTTATGACACGATTTTGATCTTTTGCAAAGATAGTTCCTTTGTAGTCGGAAGTAAACGTCCAATCAAAAGGCTTCAAAACTTGTTTGATATATTCACAATCAGCACTGAAAATAAACAATTTCATTTAATACAATTATTTATTTTGTTTTAAATTTTTTAAAAAAGAAAAAAAAAGTTTTAAAAAAATGATTTTATTCAAATATATTACTTGATTTTAGTTCAAACATTTTATCATAATGGACATTATCTGTATGTCTCTGTCTGTAACCAAAACTATGTCACCACCAACGTCACAATCCCCTTATTTATTTACATTGTATTCTCAATGATTATTAAATTATCATTATTTAATCTCATTAGCATCTAATTCATTAACGATGTTTCTATGAAATCTAGCTGAGTTAGCTTTGCCTCAAAACTGTCCATGTTATTAATACATTTAAAATCTTGCAAGAAATAAAGGTTTACATACTATATGGTGTGGATAATTTGATAACTAGTTTTAATAAATTGATTATGATAAATAATTACCGGGTGTTATTGATTTCTAATATGATTGTTTTATTCTCAATGTTAAATCAATCTTATCTATAATTTTATATAGAAATCAATTAAAATAAAATAAGTAATCTTTTTATATGCATTCTGGATTAGTTTTGTGTCTTTCTTATATATATATATATATATATATATATATATATATACTCAATTAAACTGAAATACTTGTCCCCGATGACGCATCTTTTTGCTAGTCTCAATAAAATTTGGTTACTGTTTTAAGATATAAAAATAAGCATTATTTTTAGTATCATCTGTAAGGATAGATTTTCTCTGTGTGTGTGATGACATGGTATAATATTAACGTGGCTTTCTCATGTGGTGTAATGGTTATCAAGCTAGATTAGCAGATCATTAGAAGCGAATTCGTTTCTCAATGGGTGCTCCATACTTCTGACCTTGTACCACATCTAAATAAAGCTTCGTAAATAACTATAATACTAAAGTGTACTAAGTAGTTTCAGTGTAAGGGAGATAACTCTGTAATCAAAACAAAAGCAAAATTGTTGCTTTTCATTTTCCAACATTTTTCATCCACTTGATGAATCAGTTTGGTTTTTTGGTTTTTTGTGAAAATTCTTTGGTTTTTCTTTTTCTTTCCTGCATAATACACTTGACTTTGCAATATTATGTGTAAATGTACAGACTAGCAGATAAGAGAAGGGATTTATTTGTCTTTCCCAAGAACAACATGTAACATAAAATCATTTTAGTCTTGCATGGTTGGTTGGGTTTTACAGCATGTCAACACATTTTGTTTTGTTATTTTTTTAAATACATTTTTAATACTCATCTTTTTATCTATTTAACCCATAGGTGGGACCCTAACAGGTACTATCACACCATGTAGACCTGGGAATAAATGGTGATAAAGGGGTACTCCACATTGTCCAGAGTTCCAGAATTGGAACTTCACTGCTAGATGCAGTTTAACATCATACACCCAGGACACTAAGACCCTCAGCCACAGCCTTCTAGCACATATATGATAAAAAGGATTGAGTGCTTGCCATAAGGGCAATAGGGCTGGGACAATCATATAGCTGCTAGGGCTTGACATGACCAGCTGATTGATCAGAAGAGTGCCTCTCTGACCACCTCTCTAGCTTAAGTAAAGGCCAAAGTAGAATGTTGCATGTAATGGACTGCTCAGCCACCAGGATTCTATCCTTAAGCATCACTCATCAGGTGTTAGTTTGGATACAAAATCCTTGCTTATTATTCATACACAATGAAACATGGTATACCATTGTCATGTATCTTTGTGAAGGTCTTCCATACAGCATTCAGAATCCACACAGAGCTGATTTTTGCAGGTCTGCCTACACTGGCATGTCCATGTGTAGGTTTCCATAGGAGAACGTCACTTATGAGTTTGTCCTTGCGTGTCCAGCATGTCTTGTTTGTCTAATTTGGATGGTTTGTGGGATAGATCTGCTAGAGGCAATAACCAATAGGAACAATTGGCGAGAGAGAGAGTCATGGGTGGTCCATGCTATCAGCACAACTTGATGATGATGATCTTTGTGTACTATTATTATTACTACTACTACTACTACTACTACTACTAGCTGTCCATTGTAGTAGATGATGACATCATGCAAATCTGTTTTCTTCGTTTGGCTCGATGCCTTGTTGAGTCTTGCCAACTGCTTATGGGGTTTTCAAGTCTTCCAGATTTCTCTTGACATTGTCTTTGTACTTGAGATCTCTCTCAGTTGAGAATACAGAATCTGCTTTGGCAGTCTGTCATCCCCAAGTCTGTTCAAGTGGTCAGCCCATATCAAGTTGCAGTGGACAAGTATCTCGTGTACATGCCAGGGAGTCCAGTTCTCTCCTGGATGGTCCTGATCTTTGTGTAAACTCTCCCTCAATTTGCCCAGATTCATTTATAAACAGACATATTTGCACTTTGACATCTAAATCACCTTAGAATATTTTAACAGGAAATTGTTTAATATTTACAGTTCTTGTCTAAATGTTGGATTTTTCATCAAGACTGACTCAACTGTGTTGCTTGCCCCACCCCAAATACTCAAAGCAATTTTTTAAAAATCCAAATAACACTAATTGTTAATAATTAATAGGTAGCCTATTAATTATATACAGTAAGTGTAGCTTGGATTCAAAACTAATGATTTTAGACAAAGAAAGAGTTTAGAAAAGTTAGATTTTAGTTGGCTACTAAACAGGACAGATCATAATGGCGCTCTGTCCATTGAAACTAAATTCTCACATACATGTTTGATTTGATCTGGATCTTATAAAATAATAAAGAACATATTTCTCTGAATGTTTGAGATGAGGCTTGATGATTAGTATTATCTGCATTATTCGGACTATTGTCCCCATCTTTATTGTTATTTGTACAACATTTCAGCCGATATGCCCTCCGGCCTTCTTCAGGTATTTCTTGTCAGACTCAGGAACCTACTCGGACCCGGGAACCTTCTTTTCAAACTCGGGAACTTTCTTGTCGTAATCGGGAGCCATCACGCTAACCATAGCTGGGGTAGGAGTTGTGTTAATTATTTTTCTATGTTACTGCCTCTACTCAGGATTGAACCCAGAATCCAGAGATAACTGTCACTTAGAACTGTCTTATCCTAACTACCTTATCCATTGGACAATTGAGTGTGAATTTTGGGAACTTATAAACCTAATGTCTTGTTTTGGCTAGAATATCTACCTATTCATTTTTATGTATAATTTTTTACCTAGACTCATATTTTTTTTTTTTTTTCAATCTGATCTAGCCTTCTTAATTATGGGTTCCCATATTGTATTCATTTCTATGCTAGGTCTACTTAACAGCCCAGTACAGCCTATCATATGTGCTGATTCTTTGAGGCGTCTTCTCTTCCAATGTTCTTCTCTATCTATTATTCTCACTTCATCCCATAAGGGCAGATGGTTTCCCTTTTCATTCCATATATGGTCAGCCATACCTGACTTTTCTATTTCTCCTCGGACCACTGCTTTACGATGTTCTTCTAGTCTTACTTTCAGTGGACAGCCTGTTTCACCTTTGTATTCTTTGCCACAGCTGCATGGGATGGAATACACACAATTTTTAGTCATGTTGTATTCTGTTGGGGGCTTGACTCGGACGAGATGTTTACGAAGAGTTGAGTCACTCCTGAATGTTGTCCTGATGTCATAGGGATTACATATCTTTTGAATCTTTTCAGCCAAGCCTTTGACATAGGGCAGACAGACTGTGGGGAGTTTCAGGGTATCATCCTCTGTCCTGCAATTCAGATTTCTCATAGCCAATGTTATGCTCTCAGGATAATTGTTATGATGGAGGGTCTCTCTTAAGCTGTCCATTTCCTTCTGGTATACCTCATCACTGCTGATGGCTTTTGCTCGATGTTGTAAGCAATGGACGATACCTTTCTTTACATTGTATGGATGGTGGGAATTGAAGTTGAGATACTGTCCAGTGAAGGTAGGCTTATGATACACGGATGAACTGAATCCTTGCTCTGTGCGAGTTATTAACACATCTAGGAAGGACAATTTGTTGTCTTGTTCTTTCTCCATAGTGAACTGTATAAATGGACGGATTGAGTTCACATGATCCAGTAGTATTTGAACATCTTCCTGATGGGGCCAGAGAATGAATGTGTCATCTATGTATCTAAGCCACATTGATGGCTTTAGTGGTGTAGATCCTAAGGCCATCTCTTCAAAGTATTCCATGTATATATTGGCCAACACTGGGGACAATGGCGATTCCATAGCCGGACCCTCCTCTTGTCGGTATATGTCAGAACCCATCTCGAAGTAGGTTGTTTCTACACAGAACGTCAGCATCTCCATCAGATTATCTATTGGGATACAGGTGCGTTCTTCCAAATCTGAATCTGCAGTTAACTTATTCCGTACCACTGTCAGAGTCTCATCAGTGGGTACCTTCGTGAACAGACTCACTACATCTAGATTCACCATTTGGTTGGAATGGATGGGAGCATTTTTGATTTTCTTCACAAAGTGGGCAGAATTCTTGACATATGATGAGGACTTACCTGTTAATGGGGTGACTATTTCAACTAGGTAACGGCTCAATGGGTGGCATGCTAAACCTCGGCAGCTGACAATGGGTCTTAATGGAATACCATCTTTATGAATCTTAGGAAGGCCGTATATGTGTGGTAGCTTACTGTAGTGTTGAACTAGCTGTCTGTATTTCTGCTGTGGTATGAAATCCTTGTTCTTACTAAGGATCTGTGACAGTTTCCTCTCGGTCTTCAAGGTTGGCTCATCTGCTCGTGCTTGAGGGATATTTAAGGCTGCCTCCTCAATTGGAGCTATCAGGTCCAAGTATGGAATCCGCTTGATGGTTGTGGCGAAGTTGAGACCCTTATTTAGCACTGTCTTCTCTGAGGCAGTTAGCTGCCGTTTACTGATGTTGACAACGGCATCTATTGTCGGGTGTTGGGCTTGATCTGTTGTAACGTGGTTCTTTATTTTATCCAACTTCCTAATATGGCGAGACTTGACCCCCTGAAATTCCTTGTTGTAAGCGTCATCCAGATATTGTTGGATACGGGTCCTGTCATCTGACATTGTAATTCTTTCCAGGAATGGGTCGAGCATACTGGAGATTTCAGACCGTAATTGATGTTTCCTCCAGCGGTTGTTCTGTATACGATCGCGGATTAGCTCATGCCCTACTCTTTTGGTGATCCTTTGTGCTCTTCTGGAATTAACTGGTAGTTTTAGTGTTAAGCCTGGTGGAATTAGCTTGAGATCTCGGCATCTGTATAGGAATGTGAGGTGGTTCGACATTCGTGCCAGTTTTCGATTCAGTTTCTCTAGGAGTTTCCATTGACATTAGGTTTACAAGTTCCCAAAATTCACACTCAATTGTCCAATTGGACACATGGCCTAGTGGATAAGGTAGTTAGGTTAAGACAGTTCTAAGTGACAGTTATCTCTGGATTCCGGGTTCAATCCTGAGTAGAGGCAGTAACATAGAAAAAATAATTAACACACTCTTACCCCAGCTATGGTTAGCGGAATGAGAACAGGATACCCCCATGGGCTAAATAAAGGGTTAAGTTCGAAGTTCCATGATGGCTCCCGATTATGACAAGAAAGTTACCGAGTTCGGAAAGAAGGTTCCCGAGTCCAAGAAGAAATACTTGAAGAGGGCATATCGGCCGAAACGTTGTACAAATAACAATGAAGATGGGGACAATAGTCCGAATAATGCAGATAATAATAAAGAACAAAACCAAAGTTTTGTGTTTGTTAATTAAAAACAAACAACACAAGATATCCCAGTATCATGTCTAGAAGATCCAGCCCAGATTAAGAACATCTAGCAACCCAGATAGCAAGATAACAGATAGATGAATCCACCTACACAGAACTATGGAAGAAGATACACAAGTATAAAAAAAGATAAGTATATCTGTATACAACCAAGATGAGTATGGTATGCAACATAATCAATAACATACCGTGCATTTTTCCAGGCATCAGAAACTGCAACTTGAAGAGGATCATTCTTGGAATCAACTTGTTTTAGTGCATCAAAAGCGTTGAATTCAATACCATAACCATCTTTGTATTCAAGACGAAGAAGATTTTCAGCAAAAACCATTTCAGGCAACTGAGGCAGTTGCAAAACACATTCAAACCTAAAAAAAAAGATTGTCAATGTATATATTAATATTTGTGTTCTTTAATTGTACAACAATTATCATCTTGCAACACCCTCTGGTTAAAAATGAGACTGTCCAAATCATCCAAAATGAAATACAAAAATGTAAATCCTGATAATCTGGTATTGCTTATCTGCTGAATTCTTATTTATGAGTGTCGTCACCTCAGTTAAATAATGGACCATTCCATTTTTATCATAAAGAAAGAAAGGGAAGAAAAAGAACATCCTACACAGAAAAAATATAAGAAAGAAAGAGATAGTAGGGAAAGATAGAAAGAGGGGGTGAGTACACGGAAGTGATAATGCTAATCTGTTTCAATCAAACATAATGAAAAGAAGAAAAGAAACAAAAAAGAAAAGTGAGAGAGAGTTAAATCAAGATTATCATACTTTTATAAGTTAGAGATTAGGGAATTGCATTTATTATATATTTATACTTACATTTTTAGTGTAGTTGTTTGTTGAGATTTTTTTTTTTTGCACAGTTATATATTCCCATCTTATATAAATAATTTGCACAGATCTATAGGGCTTCAAATATTAACACAAGTGACATGCCATTAAAACCAATCATCTAACACTGTCTTGCAAGGTTGTTCTAAACTGGTGTGAATTAAATATTCAATTAATCTAACAACAAATGGTTAAGGAGATGCTTATTGTGTAATGGTTATCTTCATAGGAAATGGATACTGTGAACTGAGTTCAAATCCTGAACAAGGCTGTTAGCATTTCACATAGCGCTAATATCATTGGGAAAGGTATGAATCTATTCTCTCTCCAACTATGGGTAAATAGTAGGGCAGACTGAGATCTTTAATCATGATATGGCATCCAGTCTAGGAGAATGGTTGGTTGATGGAATTTAACGGCATATCAACCAGTCTAGGGTTATTTCATGCTTAGAGGTTAGGAAACAATATAGGTTGTATATCTATATTTACACTTTTGTAGTTAATGATTTTAACGATATGTTAGCATCATCAGGCATTGTGTTAAGGGGTTTTGCTTTTTGTTATGATTCGTGTGGCCATTTTTAGGCTGTAGGTGAGAGTAGTTTTACAGTGGAGATCTTTTATGACAAAGTTTGATCCGTGTTAAAGAATTGTACAATCGTTGTCAGTTGGTCCATGTTAAAGAATTATATAATCCTTGTCCGTTCGTCTGTACATCCCATGAGCAATTGAGCGACAATCTACAAACACCTTTAAATAGTAAACCAACTAGATATTTGAACATTTTGATTGGCCAATTCACTCCACACAGCCTGGAAGAGTTTATACATTCAAGTTGTGATCTTCAGCACACCTTATATCAAGAAATAATCCAACATAGGTTTGTGTTTATATTTTTTGGTATAATTTTATGGTGTAGGAGAAGGAAAACTCTGAATTCAAATGTGTTAAACTCCGCTTAAAAATTGATCTTGTGTCGCATCCTTTTCATGTTGGTAAATACATGCAAGTGGTCGCTAATAATATTCAATAGATAAAATCTTATCTGATTGGCTTTATCATCTTGTTACATAACTGGTAATTTTAGATATAAAACTAGAAATGCCATACGTTAAGTAGTTTTATTATTACAAGTTGCACTGGGTATATGTACACACACATACCTAGAAATTTTTTTATCAGCATTTGACAAATATTTCCTATTTTACATGAGGAAAACTACATTTAAAAGATAAGAAGTAAGCCATTTTGATAGGCATAAGCACTGGATGCCTACTTCTCATATGATAAAAAACTTATCTAAAAAACTTTTTCACTAGTAGGAATTCACCCAACGTGTTCGCCACAGGATGTAAGACAAAGTCAGAAGTATGAGACATCCAGTGGGGTTGAACTTGCTATTCAGTATTATGGATCTGAGACAAGGTTGCTAGCCATCACCCACAATGAGATGCCCTACCATTTCCCTGGTATAAATAATCTGACCTACACTTGGTCTCCCCATGGCCTTGTGCCAGACTAGGTTAAGCTTAGTAAATACCCACAAAACAAAAAAAAAAAAACAACCAAAATAGAGCCACAATTTTGTGCAAATAAAAACTTGTGAATAATTTTACATTATTAATAGGAATTTTTTTAAAATATATACTATTATATATATATTCACACTGACACAACACCATGAAGCTAAGAGGTCTAGAAGAAAGCAGTGGCACATCAACATCTTCAGGGACAGCCTTCAAATGCGACATCTGTGGTCGAGAGTGTTTTTCAAACATTGGACTTCACAGTCACAGGAGGCGCTGTAACTTCAGGGGCACAAAAACTTTATTATAGTCTTCCGAGACTCAAATGCTAATACAATTAATAGGAATTTTGTTTAAATTCTTTCACTAAAAAAGAAAACAAATAAGAGACACCATGGCATAATGGTTATTGTCATAGGAAATGGATTGGCAATAAGAGTTCACATCTGGGAAAAAAGCTGTTTGAATTCCATATAGCGTTAATACCCTTGGGAAAGGTATGCATCCAACTATTCTCCCTCCAGCCCTTTAACTTTAGTTAGACAACCAGACTGTTAAACTGTTTATGAAATTGACTGTGTCACATCCTACTCGTGTTGAGGGATTGGTAAATATATAAAAAGAAAACAAATTGTACAGTGTATATATAAGAAAGAAACAACACTTACCGTTCTCGTTCAGCACCTTCGGATTGTAGTATGTGACTCTCGACAGCAGTTAGAGTCCAGCCGCCAAACTCAAAGGCTTGTCTTTTGGCCTTTGGTTTTGGAATGGTCTCGGCCATTCTAGCTGCCAAAAGGAAAAAAATTCAATCAAAAACAGAATTACATAAATTAAAAGATGAAGACAAATCCTTCCTAATCTATATATTAATACTCGTGTTCCTTAATTGTATGTCCGTTATCATCTTGCAACACCCTCTGGTTAAAAATGAGACAGTCCAAATCATCCAAGATGAAATTCAAAAATATAAATCCTGATTATCTGGTGTTACATATCTGCCAAATTCTTATTTCTTAGGAGAGTCATCACCTCAGCTAAATAACGGATCATTCAGTTTTTATTATAAAGAAAGGGAAGAAAAAGGACATGCTACACAGAAAAAATATAATAAGAAAGAAAGAGTAGGGGAAAGGTAGAGAGAGGGTGAGCACACAAAAACAACAAATAATCCGTTTCAATTGAATATAATGAAAAGATGAAAAGAAGGAAAAAAAGACAAAAAAGGAGTGAGAAAGAGTTAAATCAAGATTATTATACTTTTTACATATTTTGCAATAGTGCTTAAGTAAATATATCAAATGTTGTGATAATTAAATCATCATACTATGGTATATCCACAGGTCCAACTAGTTTATATCATTACAGTCGTCACATTTCTTAATTCACAATCAATTTTAGCATTAAACATCACTATCACCATTAAAAAGACATATACGATATCAACCTTGTAAGAGTCACATGGTGGATCTTCTCGCAGACAACCGAGCAAAATAAGTCTATATTTTTTATATTTTGTTTAAATTAATTTTTAAAAGACTAACCGTTCAAAATATAATTTTGTTCTGTGTTTAAATACGTTTGCAAATCAGCCATACTTGTACAAATTGTATATTCTTTACCCTGTGTTAAAAATGTCAACTTAAGTTCAAATGGAATCATAAAATCTATCGCTCGCTCTCTCTATCTCTCACTCTCCTTTTCCCTCAAACTGACCCCCACCTTATTTTAAAAGACTCCAAAATTCACAATCTAACATATAAAAACATTTGTGTCAGCATCTGCATGGAAAAACTCCGTCAATGCCACAATAGGAGGCATAGGAATGCTTCTCAGTCCTCGAGCTCTAAAGTCACTGAATAGCATAGAAAAAATCCAACCCAGGATCATGAGTGCTACGTTTAATGGCAACCCATGCATGACCGTAGTCTCGTGTTACAGCCCCACAAATGTCAGCGATGAAACAGATATAGAAACATTTTACAATGGGCTATCCTCGCTATGCAGACGCACCCCCAAACATAATGTACTGATCATTGGGGGAGACATGAATGCACAGATAGGAAAAAAACAGAACACAATAGATTTAGTTTACACAACACCTTAAACAGAAACGGCGATCTCCTAGCTGAGTTCTCCCTAGAGAACAGACTCGTTTGCTTAAACACCAAATTCCAAAAATGGAAGGGCAAACTATGGACATACACACACCCAAATAACACAAACGCACAAATAGACTACATCCTAATAAACAAGAAATGGATAAATAGTGCAATGAACTGCGAAGCATACTCCTCCTTTGAAGGAGTATCCTCTGACCACAGAATAGTCACTGCAAAACTAAGACTAAGCTTGCGTAGAAATAAAAAGCAAACTAGTAGATCTGTACGATACGAATGGTCGACACTTGCCAACAGCGATATATGCAATTGCTACGCTGTTGCAGTAAGAAACAGATTCGATATCCTCCAAGAGACAGCTGAATGCCTCTCACCAAATGAGGAATACGAAAACTTTGTTAGCGCACACCTAGAAGCAGCAGCAGAGTGCGTACCAACAAAACTAAGAGCTAAGCACCAGGTTCCCTGGGAGACAGAAGAAGTTAGAGAAAAAGAAATATTACCAAAAAAACAGCTCAACGTAATAAAGCAAACCCAACTAACACAAATTTACATAACCTTAGGAAAACCCAGATAGAACTAACCAAAACATACAAAAAAGAACAAACAGAATATATACAAGCACAAATAAATAACATCAGACAATCAGTGGAAGACAGACAGTCATGATTAGCATGGCAAATAGTAAATGAAATTAGTGATAGAAAAAGTACCTCTAGATCAAAGCTAAGGGCAACCAACCAGAAAGATAGACTGCAGAAATGGAAAAGACACTTCCAGAAACTTCTAGGGAACCCACCTAAAATCATGGAAAATAATACCCAAAAGATCATAGATAAACTGGGGGATTTTACAACTGAAGAACTCAATGAAGTATTAAAGAAACTAAAAAGCAGAAAAGCAGCGGGCCTTGACGAAATACCCCCAGAGGTATGGAAGTTGGGGAAATTCAATGACATACTGCTTAGGCTATACAATGCTGTGTATAGGCAAAATAGGATAGATAAATGGACGAAAGGATGCATTCTCCCATTCCCAAAAAAGGGAGACCTAGGAATCGCCAAAAACTACAGAGGCATAACTCTTACTGCTATTGCAGCTAAAATATATAATGCCCTTCTTCTTAATCGCATCCGACCCGAAATAGAGAAAATCCTAAGGAAAAACCAAAACGGATTTCGCAGAAACAGATCCACAACTTCTCAAATCCTGACTATACAACGAATCATAGAGGGGGTCCAAGCAAAAAACCTAGAGGCAACGCTACTATTCGTAGATTTTTCTAAGGCATTTGATTCTATACACAGAGGGAAAATGGAACAAATAATACTAGCATATGGTCTCCCCAAAGAAACGGTTGCCACCATAATGATGCTCTACAAAGACACTAAAGCAATGATACACTCACCTGATGGCGACACAGATTTCTTTGACATCACCACTGGGGTTCTGCAGGGAGATACATTAGCACCATATATATTTATAATATGCCTAGACTACATACTCAGAACATCATTAGATACCCTAAAAGAAAAAGGTCTCACACTAAGGAAAGCAAGAAGCAGGCGATACCCTGCACAAACAGTCACAGATGTGGACTATGCTGATGACCTCGCGCTCCTTGCCGATACGCCGACACAGGCTGAGACACTACTACATAGCCTGGAGAAGGCAGCAAAGAATGTTGGCCTTTATGTGAACTCTGATAAAACTGAGTTCATGAGCTTCAAAAAGCAAGGGGACATCTCCACACTTGACGGCAAGCCTCTTAAGTCAGTAGAAAAATTCACATACCTAGGGAGTAATATCTCATCCACAGAAAGCAATGTTAACACTCGAATAGGAAAGGCATGGTTGGCCACCAACAAATTATCAGTCATATGGAAATCCGATCTCCCCAACAAGCTAAAGAGGCGATTCTTCCAGGCTGTGGTTGTGTCGGTACTTCTGTATGGCTGTACCACTTGGACCCTAACGAAGCGTCTTGAGAATAAGCTAGATGGGAGCTGTACGAGAATGCTACGGACGGTCCTGGATAGGTCGTGGAAACAGCACCCCACAAAAGAGCAACTATATGGCCACCTGCCCCCCATATCACAAACCATACGAGTGAGACGGACTAGACATGCAGGTCACTGCTGGAGAAGCAAGGACAAGATCGTAAGCGACGTACTACTGTGGAAGCCAGCGCATGGGCGCGCTAATGTGGGCCACCCAGCCAGGACCTACATTGACCAACTATATAGGGATACTGGCCGCTGCACAGAGGAGCTGCCGGAGTCAATGAATGATAGGGAAGGCTGGCGAGAGATCATCATGGATATCCGTGCAAACTGCACGACATGATGATGATGATGATCACCATTGACAACCAATTAAGAACTAAGAAATTTATTTTCTTTTTTTTTTTATACATTTATTATCCAAGAAAACACTCATTAATGATAAGTGGCAACAAATATTTTATAAAACCAAGTGTTATGGATGTTCTGATAAAGAAAAAAAACAACATTTATCTATTAATCATCATCAGGTCATGCTGACAGCACAAATATCCATGACTCTCTCTCACCAACTGTCCCTATCGGTCATCACTCCTGGCAGGTCTTCTACACTGCATCCAGAATCCACATAGAGCTAAATAATGTAAATTTTTGCTGGTCAGCCCACACTGATGTGTCTATGTGTAGGTGTTCACAGGAGAATGTCACTCATGAGTTCGCCCTTGCTTCTCCAGTAGTGTCTAGCTTGTTCATCTTACATCGATGGGTTGTGTGATAGAGGTTAGTGGCCATATAACAGCTTTTTTGGTTGAAGGTGCATGGGAGTCATAGGAAATGGACTTGTCAACCAGAGTTCAAATCCTGGACGAGGCTGTTTGCATTTCAAATTGCACTAATACTCTTGGGGAAGATATGCATCTAACTACTCTCCCTCCAGCTGTGGATAAATAGTAGGGCAGACTGGGCTCTTTAACCTTGGTTAGGTAACCAGTCTAGGAGAAGGAAAACTCTCTATTCAAACCTGTTAAACTCTGCTTAAGAAACTGACCTTGTGTCACATCCTGCTCATGCAGAGGGGTTGGTAAATAAAAGCAGTGATGCTGATAGTTTTTTGATTTAGTGTGTCCTGGGATGCATATATTTGCTTTGAATGAGTCCCTGGGAAAATGTATAAGTCTCAACTAAAGCCATCTAACTCCTACCTTGTAACCTATCCTGTGTAATTCATTTCTAAGAACCTATTGAAATGTATTTAGAGTTAGCTTGAAATAGTGAGGGAAGAAAAAAGAAAAACACCTGGATGCATGGATACAATTTAACTGCGTCCTTTTAGATTTTTGTGCATCAGGGACGCAGGACGCGTACCTATCAACATCTGTATTAGTCTATTCTATTGGGATGTTTTTTGTAAAAGATTTTTTTTTTAAATTTAGAACTTTTCTTGAAATTGAATGAAAATAACCAGCAAAAAAATGATAAACTTTGCTTATATTTTGTTTGGAATGTTGGTTTAAGTTTTCTTGCAAGAATTGATTTCTGTTTTGTTCCCCTTGATTCCTTGGTTTGGTAATTATATTGGAGTTCAAGGACCCCCTACCCACACCCCAATAGATAAAATAAATTCCAAACTGTAACTAACTAGATCATTATTTTTTTTTTTTTTTTAAATAAAAACTGCTATTAAAAAATTATATTTGCAGACAGATTCTATTAATTAATTTGAATGATTTTGTCTAATCAATTTGACAGTTGTAATAAAAATACAATTAATGATCACCTCCAGCCTCTTTACTCAATGAAAGAAGACTAAAACATATTTAGTACAATTGTTAATTAATTTTAACTAGCAGGACCTGTGGATATAACACAGTATGATGATGATTTAATTATTACAATGTTTGATATGTTTATTTAAGAGCTATTGCAAATAGTTCAATAGGTAAAAAGTATAATAATCTTGTTTTAACTCTCTCTCTCTCTCTCTCTCTCTCTCTCTCTCACTCTTTTTCTTTCTATATTTTCATTATGTTCGATTGAAACATTAGCATTATCACTTCCGTGTGCTCATAGAAAGACTTCTGCAAAATTGTACAAAAGACTTTGATGATTTTTGGGAATAATTTGAAGACATCTAACTAGGATTCATTGAAATACAAAGATGTGAGTTCTTTTAATTATTTTGTCATTTGCAGTTACAAATAAAGATTTTCTGTTATATCATTGTTTACTTTAAACATTCCTTAACAGTATTAATTTTGTATTTTGAAATTTGATAATTAAAACTGATTTATGGCCATTTTAATAATATATATACTTTTATAGATGTGTACCATATATGGCACAGATCACAGTTTTTGAACAGTTCTTTGTGTACGATATGTGGCGCACAATGTGGCTAACGTGATAAATCAGTTTGAATCAGATGTTTAAAAAAAAGAAATAGGTTAATCTTGCTAAGATGAATCAGATGAACAATAATTTCCTTACAATGACCAACAATTAAAGAAATCCTTTTTTGAATTGCCATGCCAACAAACCATTCTTCTCAAAAAATAGATTTTTTTTAATTGATTTTGAGTAATCACTAAGGTTTGGTTTGTTGGATTTTATGGCATGTCAACCCTTGTTGGGTTATTTTATACCAAAGACATTTTATTCTATTCAAATATTTTCTTTAACTCAATCTTTTTTAACACATTTTTTTTAACTCATTTTTTCCTATTTAACCCATAGATGGGACCCTAAAAGGTGCTACCACTCCAGGTCAGGGTGGACCCGAGAGTAATGGCAAAGAAGGGTACTCCACACTATCCAGAGTTACAGAATTGGAACCTCACTTAACCTAAAACAAATTACAAAATCTATTATGTCCAAGCAATTATTTACTAATTTAGAGTAGAAAATAACTATTTATTCCTTTCTCTTTAATTATTTGAAATCATATGTTGGACCATATGACCTTTAGGCACCCCTTTTGCGATCTCGTTTCATAAGGACATTTTTTTTTCATTTACACCGTCAAAATCTAGTTGTTTGTTAGGGGTTGGGGTTAGGGTTAGAGGTTAGTTTTATAATTAAAAAAAAAAACTTTAAAAATCATCTGTTAACAAACCGGATCTTGGCGGTATAAATGAAAAAAAATGTCCTTCTGAAACAAGATTGCAAAAGGGGTGCCTAAAGGTCATATGGTCTGAGATGTTTAAAAGAGAAATAGGTTAATCTAACAAAGATGACTTAGATGGGCAAACAATTTCATTATTAGTCATTACACAATGGCCAATAATTAAAGAAATCCTTTTTTTGAATTGCCAAACCAACAACCCATTCTTTTCAGAAATAGATTTATCTTTTTGTATTGCTTTAGGGTAGTCTTAATATATAATTCTTTGTTTGTTACCTCTCAACCACGAGGTTAATGGGTCAATTTTGATGAAACTTGGCATGTTAACTCCTTTCATATCAAAGAGTATTTTAGATATTTTGGGAGTGGGCAGTCCTCTCATTTATGAGGGTGTTAAGAATCTTTTGGATTAAAATTGACCAGGCCTTATTCCTTCAAAGAGCTGGTCATTTTTGGAGAAGATCTATTAATACTGAATAGTGAGTCTGATCCTTGCTGGATGCCCAATTCTTGTGACCTTGTGTCACATATTGACCGTGGCAAATGGGTTGGCTAACAAAAAAAAAAAAAAAATAGGCATCCCATTGTAGTGTAATGGTTAGCAAGCTAGTTTCACAGATCCATTACTACTGAATAGCAAGTTTGATCCTTGCTGGATGCCCCAATACTAGCAACCTTGTGTCACATCCTACCTGGGACAAATGGGTTGGGTAAATACCTACTCCAAAACAAGGATTTTTGGTTAACTGATGATCTTCAATGCTATTTCCTCAAACAGTGGTGCAAGTAAGGGGACCTAGATTTTAATATCAGTATTTATTATATCATCACACAACCGTCACTGTTTGAGAGAATTTGATATCTTAAAAAAGTTAAAAATCAATCTACGCTAATGGACATGGCAAAACTAGTTCAATTCCTGGTCTAATTCATTGAAAAGGCAAACTAAAATCTAAAAGAGGTGCTACATAGCCTGGATAGCCTCTATATGGACCCCCGATAAAACCAAGTTCATACATTTTAAAAAGGAAGGTGGCACTCCACACTCAACGGTGTAGTGGAAATGATCGGCATGGCAAACAGCCAGCTATCTTTGATGAGTCAGCCCGTCTTCATCGTTCAAAAAAAATGAGTAGTGTGTGGCATATGCAGGCGGCGTCTAGCCCGACACAAACTCTGATCCATTTGATTACAAAGACAGACAGTCACGGCGCAACCTCCTGATCTCAAGTGGTAGGATTGCTGTCACCCCTGAAATGGTTCGGCCGCAGAGAATAAATGCCAAGGCGAGTTCTGTCGGGCAGAACGTGTTGTACTTTGGTGAGATCAAGCTGCGCGACCCAATGGGGTTTTGTGCTCATTAGACACGGTAAGCCTCTAAAGCTGCTAGAACAATTCATGTACCTAGGTAGTAATATCTCATCCATAGAAAGCGATGTTAATGCACACATAGGAAAGCCATGGTCTGCTTTAAACAGATTATTAGTCATATGTAAATCCAATCTGACAAGTTAAAGTGACAATTCTTTCAAACCGGAGTTGTATCAGTGCTACTGTATGGCTACACCACCTGAACTCTAACAAAATGCCTAGAGAATAAGCTAGATAAGAGCTGCATAAAAATGCTGCATGTGATCTTAAACAAATCGTGGAAACAACAACCCACAAAAAAAACCCAGCTGTACAGCCACCTGCCCCCTATCACACAAGCCATCCAAATGAGACGAACAAAACATGCTGGAAACAGCTGGAGAAGCAAGGTTTGGTTTGGTTTGGTTTGGTTTTGTTTTACAGCATATCAACCTCAGTGAGTCATTTAATGCCGATAAAGTTTTAAAATAAATCAATTCTTAATGGATAATACAATTTTTTTATAAATACATCTTTCTATTTAACCCATAGATGGGACCCTAACAGGTACTACCACTCCGGACCATGGAGCAATGGTGATCAAGGAGTGCTCCACATTCCCCAAACCTCCAAAACTGGAACCTCACCATCAGATTGAGTTGAACGTCATTCCCAAGACGTGTAGACCCTCAGTCACTGCCTTCTAGCACCCATAGGATAAAAAGAGGTTGGGCGTGCCATCAGGTGAATAGGGTTGGGAAAAGCATATAAGTGCTAGGGCTTGACGTGACCAGCCGATTGATCGGAGGGGGCCTCTCTAACCGCCCGTCTAGCCCAAGATAGGGCCAAAGTGAAGTATTGCAAGTCATGAATTGCTCATCCACTTGAGTTCTATCCTTAAGCATCATGGGTCGCCACCCACGGCCAACAGTTGGCCCCATTGGGGGAGTCTTACCCCTCTGCAGAGGTGCATTCTAACGCCCCAGCCGAAGGGCGGAGGAGAAGCAAGGACAAACTCATAAGCGACATTCTCTTGTAGAAGCGAGCACATGGGAACGCCAGTGGGCTGTCCAGCAAAGACTTACATTAACCAGATCTGCGCAGATACTGGATGCTGCACAGAGGACCTGTCAGAAGCAATGAATATTAGGGATGGTTAGCGAGAGATTGTCATGGATATCCGTGCTGCTAGCACATGATGCTGATGATGCTGAGAATTCAAAGGGTTAACCACTACACCACAGAGACTCCCCTACATTTTAAGTACTTGTTTTAAAGTATAGTCCCTCATATTATACACAACCTTCTTCTAACAAGTTGTCATATATTATTTTTAAAAAAGAAAAAAAAAAAAGAAAAGTATACAATTAGATTTGAGTTAAGCTTCAATCATTTCTTGCTTAATTGTTATTGGAAACCAACAAAGCCATAAAAAGAGAAGAATGAGGAAAGAACAAAGAGAAGCTTTTTAAGAAACAAGATCCTCTTACAATTAACAACAGACTTAACAAAGAGATGGAATCATCACAAAAGGAATAGACAAATACAAATTCTTCAATAGAAGAAAATCTCTTCAAATCCTGTTAAACTTAACTTTCTAATATCAAGTTGGTTGGATTTTATGGCATGTCAACCCCTGTTGGGTTATTTTTTATTTTATTTCATTTGTTCTTCTTGTATATTCCTATCTTTTTTTAATCTATTTTTCATACTACTTATATGTTCAATAAATTCTTTTAAAGAAAAAAATATTCCAGAAAAACTTTTTTTCATACAAACATTTATGGCTGCACAAGGATATATATATATATATATATATATATTTATTTATTTTACAATGTTTTCATAGATCAATGTTCATTGATCAATGAACATTGATCTATGAAAACATTGTAAAATAAATAAATATTAGCTCTTACAAACTGTGATTGAGCACTGTATTTTCTTTGTTTCATCGCAAAAGAAATTTTGTTTTTACATATACCTATATATATATATATATATATATACGATACGATGAGGAAATTAGTCCGACAATATGTGAAGAAAATGTTTCCAAAAATATAACAGACACAGGATGAATAAGGAAAAATTAAACATTTTATCTATTTACAATTTTTTAATTTTCTAAACATTAATATCCATGAGATACATCATATCAATGTTAACATTTCCTCTCAGCATATTGCCGTTCTACATGCGTCATCTTATGATCTTCATTTTCCGTTTTTTCACATGCAATGATCACATCATCAGCTTTCGTATATAAACACGCATATAAAAAATAACGGTAAATAACATTATATTCACACATTCACCATACACTTAACATTTTTCATTTTTTCACCCTTACAAAATTTATTTTGAATTGTCCTGACCGAAATACTTAAGTAAAGACATAAAATTTATCCTTTGATCATAACATCCGGTGTCTGTTATATTTTTAAAAACATTTTCTTCATATATATATATATATATATATATATATATATACAGTCATCCACAGACACTTTGTTTTGACATTTCACGTCTCTTCAGTGTGGCTAGACCCCAGCAACTACTAGCTGGGAGCGAAACCTGACTGACTTTTCATCAATCCAGTTCCTTAACCCCTCGGCCGTCTTTCAGCTACCAATAAGGAGCAGTTTTAACTGATAAATACATATATCGGTGTATATATTTTAAAATCACCAGAGAGCTCAAATCCGCGTGTGTGTGTATATATATATATATATATATATATATATATATATATATATATATATATATTGCAGCGGGTTTGATGAGTTATTTGAGGGCTCATGAGAGGAAAGGTTCTGGTGGTGGAGTTATAGGATTGTGAGGGTCGGCAGTGATCTGTAAAGATGCTATTACTACATACATACACACACAAAATGTTTCAAGAATAAAATAAGAAAATAAATCCGGATAAAAACTCACAACTCGGTGTTTCACGATGTCACAACTCGGCTAGTATTCAAGACGTATTGGATACTAGCTAGACTAGCTAACCTTTATTTAAAAGGGGCAGAGCTGGGTTTATTGCCCAGTGCCTAAGGCGCCTCAAAAGAGCAATACCGAAGAAATACACGCAATTTTTAGCACTGGCCACACATGAGCTTGGGTTTGTGCGTGTCTCCACCCGTTAATCGATGTTCAATTGACATGGTGGGATGTCAGTAAATATTTACTAATTTGACTGAAATTCTGAGTTTTTATTTTGGTTTATTGTTATCTTATTTTATACTTGAAATCTATTGATATCGCTCTGCATTTTCGTACATAAAATATTATTAAAAAATTACGGATTAAAAACGCTTTTAGCGTTGAATTTTAATCATAATTATACAGAAGTGGGTAAAATTACGGTGACATTTTATAGAACTTGTGTAAGCTGAATTGATGAATTCAAATTTCTTCAACAAAAGAATGTTAAAGTGACCAACTTAAAACTTCCTAGTGAAATAGACACGCTTGCATTTACTGTGGATGATAAATCAAAACTCGACTTAGAGCACAACAAAACTAAGCTTTACAACAAAAAAACATTAGACAAAGATTTTTTTTTAAATAGATAAAAAAGCAAATATATCTCAATGGTATTTTAATTTTACATTATTTAAGGTAGTAGTATAAAATAAAACGAATATTCCTTTTATTTTACCGTAACTATTTTTCATGGGCATCAACTGTTTTGTCATTAAAAGTCAAATTTTAAATTAAATTCCATTCAGTTTTTTCTCGATTTGAATTTTAACAAACAAAAATAAAAAAATAAAATCAATTTAGATTTCATGTATTGTAATAAACACGAAGCTATGAAAGTGATAGCAGTTTAGATGAATAACAAATAGTAATAAAACATATTATGTGAAAATCTCACCAAAAGCGTAAAGTGTGGTATGAGAAATATTTACCGTCTGTTTAATCTTCTTTTGTGTACAAAAATTGATTAGATAGAAAAGGCTAAAGCCATGTTGAAATTTTACCGGAAGTAACCGTATTGCATGATGGGATATGGGTAAAAATAAAAATAAGATTACATTGTTGACTACGAAACGTAACCGTATTTTAAGTAAACAAAAATAATTTTATTTACATTAATGATTTAATATCATCATTGATATTCTTTTAAAAAAAAGAGTAAAATTTTATATTCTTTTTATTTAAATTTAAAATGTATGCTGTATGGAGCTCACCATTTTTTTAAAGAAGTTTTTTTCGTTTCAGTGATTTCGTCATTTTTTTTTTATATTTTTCGTTTCAGTTTATTGACTTCGACATAGTGATTTTTATTCCGTAACAAAATGGACGACAAAGCAAATGATTCTGACAAAGATCAAGTAAGATTTTGTTAAAAATTTAAATATTTTGCTGTTATTTGTTTATTTTCAAATATAATTAGTATGGACTATTAATGCTGTCAAAATGCTGAACTCTTTATAAGCAAAAAGTAGCCAGCTATAAGATAAAAAGTTCTCTTTATCTTCAATTCTAGCATCGATAGCCTAACATTATTAGGCTATCGATGATAGAAAAACATTCGGATTTAGATGTTTGTTTAAAGCTAACAAATATCTAAATCCGAATTTTTTATTTTTTTTATACATGTTTTTTTTTTTTTTTACATGTTTTTATCTTTTTATACATGTTTACTCGAAGCAACATTTTCTTCAATTAGAACTTGAGCCTCCTTGTTTGTTTTGAAAATGTTTGTAACTCTTATCGTTTCTTTTTCTCCTTCTCCTACCATGTGGTTCAGGTATTGGTGCCAAATTCAAATTGCAATCTTAAATACGATCAATCTCACCACACTCGATAATTTCATTTTAAATATTAAAGTTCTATATTTCATTTAATTGCATTTCACTTATTTTAAAAATAAATTTTCATTTATCATGACTCGCAGAGGCCGGGATTAGATTTTGACAAGTGTTGAGTAAGTGTGTGTTTTATCAAGGAAATACCGTGTCTCCTCCAAAATAAGACCTAGTATAATTTTTCAGGATGATTTTAATATAAGCTCTTCCCTTAAAATAAGCCCTAGTTGAGAGCAATGATATTCCAAAGGATGATGATATGATTATTTTTGAATGAATTGTCGTTAACGAGTTTTTAAATAAAAGAACATGTTAATGGTAAATAAATTTAGATCATTTTTTGTAATTTAGATATACCTAAAATTCGTCTGCTACATTTTTTAAAAACGAATTAAAATTAATTAAATCTATTATTTAAGGTCACACACAGTATGTCTGAAACGATAAGTAGTAACATAATGACCATCATTAAAAAAAGAAAAATATCATTACATATGCAGTTTATTTTTAATACATTTAAAACGATTTTTTTGTCAACTTCGATCGCCTTCGGCCATTAAAACACTTTTTATATGGTATAATAAATATTAATGTAACATTCGCGATTGCAAAAAAAAATTACCAAAAATCAGGGAATTATTACCGAATTTTATAATGCATCAGTTATTTTATTTCAGAACTTTAATTAAGTATTTTTGCTATGAAAAATTAATATATAAAATTAATTTAGAATAAAAATATTCTGATGTTGAGTTTAAAATGTTTTATTTTTAGATTCTAGAAATAAATATCTATTTAATGCAAACCTTATTTTAGTCAAACAAAGTATAAGTTTTGAAGAAAAACTCTATTGAAAATTTAGCCCCCCACCGGGCGGTGGGGGGCTAAATTTTCAATAGAAAAAATATCGATGTATAATTTTTTTAAATTTTATTTTTTTACATTTTATTTTCCGATTTTTGGTACTTATTTTCTCATAAAATATTCCCCTTAAAAAAATTTTTTTCTATTCACAACTTTTTATTTCTACTGTAATTAGTATCAAACTGATCAATTCGCTGAGATTTTACACCCCAAAATAAGGGGAGGTCAAAATTAAGTTTTGAAATAAAATAAATAATGCATTATAAAGTTCATTCATTGATAAATCAACAATGAAAATTTCATTAAAATCCGATAATTCCCTGATTTTTGGTAAATTATTTTCGGGGGGGGGGGGTCTAAATTCATTTTGTCAAAAACGCATTTTAGGTCAATTTTGGGTATACCTATTGTAATTTATGTTCATTTAGAAATTTCGTTTTTCGATATATGAAAAATAAGATATCCTCCGAAAATAAGCCCACGTGTTATATTTCGAAATGAAAATTAATATAAGCCCTGTCTTATTTTAGAGGAAACACGATAGTAGCCTAAATAAAGGCAAGTATGTGAAGGTTTTTCTTTTATCTAACTACTTTTATTTTTTAATTTAAAATCTATCTTTTACTCTTTTTTTTTTTTTTTTTTTTCCAGTATGATGATGAAGAGATTGAAGATGAATCTCCTATTGAGAAACGAAAAAAGATTTTTTCTAAAGAATGTAAGTTTTTATTGTTTTGGTTTTTTTAATAGTTTTGCCAGGTTTTTATTTATAGATTTTTTAAAAATCAAATTTACTTAAATTTTATTTGCTATCCATTCAGTACATTTACCTTCTTAGTAGGAAAATTCTAGAATAGTCCTGTCTCTACTCCGTGTCCAAATTCCAATGAGGACTAATTCATTTACAAACAATTCTAACATTATACGGGTTATGTCAGAAAAGTTCCAGGGCTGGTGTCACAAAAAATGTTATTTCAAATCCAAACTACAATTTATCCCCTTCAAAGTAATCCCCTGAGTCTAATGCACTTTCCCATCCATCTCTCCCACGTTTGCATGCACTCCTGGAAGGATTCTTCCAGGATTCTCCATAGCTCTGTCGTCATGGCCTTTTTGATGTTGTGCACATCCTTAAAATGGGTCTCCTTGATGAACCCCTTGAGCTTGGGGAAGAGGAAAAAAAATCAAATAGAGCCAGGTCAGCCGAGTAGGGAGGTTGCTCCAGCACAAGGATGGTCTTCTGGGCTAGGAACTCTCAGATACTCAGGGCAGCATGGGCAGGTGTGTTGTCATGGTGAAGCACCCATGAGTTGTCCTACCACATCTCTCGCTTCTTCTCACGTACTGAACGAAGCAAACGCCGCAGTATCTCTTTATAGACATGCTGGTTGATCGTCTGGCCCTGTGGCAAGAACTCGCAGTGGACGATGCCCCTCACATCGAAGTTTTCTGACAAAATATTATCTGAAAAGAAGGGATTAAAGGAAAAGAAAAAATACTTGTCCAGTTATATTACGTATGCTATAACTGTACAAGTATGTTTTTTCTTTTCCCTTAATCCTGTCTTTTCCAGATAATATTCTGCCCTGTTGGTGGGGCTTAGAACACACCAACTGCATCCTATACTGAGGAGTAAGATCCTCCCCCAAGGCAGTGTCTCCAGTATGACACTAAACTGGATCCAGTGTTGAGGCTCCAGTTCTGGAGCTCTGGTGAGTGTGGAGTACCCAGTTTATTGCTATTACTCCCAGGTTCACTCTAACCTGGAATGGTCATACATTTTAGAGTCCCATCTATGGGTCTAATGGATCTCTTTAAAGATTTTTCATATTGGATAAGAATCATTCAAACCATATAACTGTGCAGACAAATTATTTTAATTATTAAAGAGGAATAAGTAAAGTCGACAGTGGCCTATTGTCAGTATTAGCTGGACATCGAGGGAGTCTATTTCCTTTGAACTAGCTCTAGACCAGGGAAATTGTTTTTGTGCCCGAGGTCGAGTGCCACACCTAACATCAGGTTCCCACTTTACTACACAGATCCAAGCTGTGCTACTCATTAGTTACTTGAAATCATATCCCTGTGTGCAAATTATTTGTATTAAATAGGAGTACTTGATATGATATAACTGTGCAAACAAATGATATATATATATTAGTGATGATGATAGTTTTTTGATTTAGTGCATCCTGGGATGCACATATTTGCATTGAATGGGTCCTAACTAAAGCCATCTAACTCCTACCTTGTAACCTATCCTGTGTAATTCATTTCTAAGAAACTATTGAAATGTATTTACAATAAACTTTAAACTGTGACAAAAGAAAATCGAAAAACAATGGGACAAAGGATACAATTTTACTGCATCCTTTTAGATTTTTGTGCGTCAGACGCAGGACACATATCTATCAGCATCTGTGTGTGTGTGTGTGTGTGTGTGTGTGTGTATATATATATATATATATATGAGAGAGAGAGAGAAATAAAAAAAATTCAAAAAGTATGATTAGAAAGAAAAAAAAAGGAAATAGTAATGGAATGTTGAAAATATGAATAATGATTATAATCAAATTGATCAAATTTCAGTATTAAATAACCCATAAGGGGTTGATATGCCATTTAAATAAACCAAATCATGATAACAATGAAATTATGCAAATAATGTTTCTTCATTGTTCTTTCTTTGTTTTATAATAATCAGAAAAAAATATATGTATAAAAAATTTTACCCTTTATCTCTTTTTATTTTTTTTATATCAGTTTTTGCTGCTGTCCGGTGTATGATGTATGGATTTGGAGATGACCAGAATCCTTATACGGAATCGGTTGATCTCCTGGAAGATTTGGTGATTGAATATATTACAGAAATGGTGAGTGTCCAATGTTGGGATGAAAATGGGACTGAGGGCAGGATTTCATTGAAGAGCACTTCAATATAAATGAGGGTGTCTCGTATAGTGGTCCACATCGACCCCTTAGACGTGTATAAAATATTGGCAGGATGAATGAAATCCTAGGGGTCCACAGGGGGTGAACTTACTAGTTTGCATTTATAAATCCCTTTATAACAGGAAAACAATCATCATTGGATAATGTAGACCTGGCCAACGCCGGGGGTCCAGTGGCTTCGGCCCTGGATCTTTACTAGTTAATAGCGTCGATCCCAGGGGGCCATCCCCCCAGGCAACACCTGCCCCCTCGATTTAAAGGGGCAGGGCTGGGTTTATTGCCCAGTGCCTGAGGCGCCCCCCTTGAGGGGGAATGCCGACGGGATCGACGCAATTTTTCACCTGCCACTCCATGAGCTTCGGTTTGTGGGTGGTCCCACGTTAATAGGGACTTTGTGCCTGACCCGTACAAGTGGGGTACGCGGTAAATATCATGTAGACACTTATTGCCAGATATTGTCTACCCAGCAGAATGCCTGATTGGGTGGGCTGTTCAAATCATACAACTCATTTAATGAAACAAATTATCTGGCCATAAAGACCCAGAACTTTTCAGAGTCATTAACAAGGCACATAATCATATTTTCATGAAAGAAAACATTTAAAAACAATTATAAAATAATTCATGTAATATATTAAAATATCCCCTTTTTATAACATGTATGTGATAATTTTGATTTTTTGGACTGTTGTCCTCCTCTTTATTGTGGTATGTATAAACAATGTTTTGACTGCTGTATCCTCCAGCCTTCCTTCTGGTGTTCTCTGTTTATCCAAGCGTAGTAATGATCCAACCTTAGAAATCATTTTTAATTGTTTGACAGTTGATCAAACAAGTGTCAAAGAACTTTTGAAGATTTCATTCAAATAATGACATCATTGTTTTTGCATGCCTATCATTCGACATGTGTCACAAGAAGAATAATGATCACTTAAGGGGGAAAAAAATCAAAATTATTCACATTAAACCTTATCTCAAAAATACAAACAAATAAGGTTACGAGATGTCTTCAGAAAAAAAAAATTATTTGATGATAAGAATAAAAATATAGATTTAGGAAAGAAAGAAAAATGACAAATTTAAATACAATGCCTGAAATTTTAATTCTTATTCATGGTAGGTTTTTAATGAATAAAATTAAAATGAAATTATTAAGCGACTCCGCTTTCACATGGGAGAGCACCCAAAATCGTGTATATACAGAGTAGCCTCCCATGTAAATGTTTTATAATAGGTTTCTCAAACTTCTTTACCTCTTATTAAATATTTGGACCATATGACCTTTAGGCACCCCTTTTGCGATCTCGATTCATAAGGACATCTTTTCATTTACACCGTCAAAATCCGGTTGTTTGTTAGGGGTTAGTTTTATAATTTAAAAAAAAAAACCTCTAAAAATCATCTGTTAACAAACAACCGGATTTTGATGGTGTAAATGAAAAAATATTCTTATGAATCGAGATCGCAAAGGGTTGCCTAAAGGTCATATGGTCCAAATATTCAATCATATCACCCACACCAACAAATATCTGACAATACTGAAAGTGACTTAACAAGTAAAGATCCGGATCTCTTCAGTCAGAGCCGGATTTTTCATTACTCTTTTTAGAGTACTCAACACTTAGCAGCTTATTGTTATATGGTAACTTGATCGAAAAGTTTTTTAAGTTGTTCAAGATACAGAATTTTTTTTTTTTTTTTTTTTTTACTGCTCATATTACAATATTGTTGCATGATTAATGTATATATATATTTTTTTTTTTCCCAAAGGCATTTAGTATTCAGTTAATTAGCAATAAATGATTCTAGTTTTCTTGGTTATTTCCTATAAGTCCAACATAAACAAAGGAGAACCACTCTTGACTGATAAATTATTTATTTATTGATCTACTAGCAAAAACGAAGACGGGTTAGGGTTAGTTTAATGGGAAAATAATAAATAATAATTTATCAGTCAAGAGTGTTCTTTGTTTATGTTGAACTTATAGGAAATAACCGTTTTCTTCATATCCAATGAATTCCAGTTAATAAGACAAAATAAGAACCAATAGTTTGGATTGACTAACCAGCTGGTCCAATTAACCAGACTGCATCCTCTCAGAGAGTTAAGACCCCCTTCAACAAAATTGGATGGGTTTTTGGCTATGACACTTAACTGCATTAAGAGGTGAGGCTCCAGTTCTAGAACTCTTCAGAGTCACCCGTTCATTGCCATGACTCCCAGGTTCATTCTGATCTGCAGTAGGTTGTACCTGTTTGTACCTTCAAATAGATCTATTGGGGAGAATATTTAAAATGATTTTGAACTGTATTAATACATTATTGATATGGCAATTAAATATAAGTGTTTATCTGTTTAAAATGATTGTGAACTTTATTAATACATTGACTCTTAAAACATTGATATGAAAACTACATCTGAAGTATCGACCTGTTTAAAATGATTAAAGTGAATATTTTTGTAGAAGATATAATTGTAATTGGTAAACTGACATCAGCCTAAAATAACTTAACAAGAGTTGAGATGCCATTAAAAACCAAACAAATAACTCGGCGGGTAATTTTCTCTGATAAGATAGAAAAACTCTTTAAATCAAGGGAGGTAACTTAATCAACTCGATCTCTTCAGGCGGTGGAGTTTTGAGTTATTATTTCACATTTCACTTGTCACCATTATTATTATTATTATTATTATTATTATTAGCGGGACCTGTGGATATACCACAGTATGATAATTTATGTTTACTTAAAAGCTATTGCTAAATAGTTCGATATGTAAAAAGTATGATGATCTTGATTTAACTCTTTTTCTTTCTTTCTTTCCTTCTGTTCAATTGAAACAGATTAGTATTATTGCTTCCACGTGTTTTCTCTCTCTCTCTCTCTCTCTCTCTCTTTCTCTCTTTCTTATTATATTTTTTCTGTGTAGCATGTCTTTTTTGTTCGCTTTCTCTCTTTATAATAAAAACGGAATGGTCCATTACTTAGCTGAGGTGACTGACAACACTTATAAGAATTCATTGGATAAGCAACACCAGATAATCAGGATTTACATTTTTGTATTTCATCTTGGACGATTTCATCTTTAACCAGAGGGTGGTACAAGATGATAACAGTCATACTTTTAAGGAACACAAGTATTAATATCTATCATTCTTATTTCACATTTAACTTGTTATATATTTAATAAATCTGTCTTTCTTTTTTTCTTTGTGAGTGAGGCAGTATCCGTGCAGATGGGTTCAAATAAATGTGACCTTGGTGATAATAAACAAAACAAATTAGAATTAATTGTTTGAATTGATTCTTAGAAAATTCATCCTATTGTTTCAGTTTATTTTAATGGTAGCAATCAATTGCATTTTTGTAAAACTTGAAATTCTCGCCAATATTTGATTTTTTTTTTTTTTTTTTATTGTACAAGAAAAACTATAATTAAAGATGATTTTTGTTATTACTATTATTATTATGAATATATTTTTAATTTTTCAACTACTTAATTTTCTTGTGATTTTTCAGACCAAAAAAGCAATGGAAGTCGGCCGACCCGGTCGTATTCAAGTGGAAGATATCATTTTCTTGATTCGTAAAGATGCAAAGAAATATTCACGAGTGAAGGAATTATTGACAATGAATGAAGAATTACGGAAAGCTAGAAAAGCTTTTGATGAAATCAAATATGCCACTACAAAATGATTTTTTTTTCTTCTCCTCTCAAGATTTTGTAAATATAAGTGTATGACTGACTGACTCTTGTTTTTCCAATTGAAGGAATTTTTGATAAAGAAATAATTGCAAAGATTTGGGTTTGTTTTTTTCTTTTTCTTTTAATGCTCAACTCAGAATTTTTATTTATTTGATTTTTTATTTATATGTAGACAAACAAAATATTGTTTTGTAAAAGACATTCTATGATAAGGATATAGGGCCGGTAGAGTTTTGGGCTAGGAATCACAAGATTCTTGGTTCGATACCAGCCCTCGCCAACTCAGCGTATCAGTAGCACAGGGATCTATGCGGTAAAGTGAAAAGCTGATGGTAGGTATGGCACTCTACCTCAGATGCTAAAATAATCTCTTGGTCTAGCGCTAGTGAAAAGGAGATAGACTCCTTCACTGTCTGGTTGATATCCACATTAGGCTATCCCGATGGCTTACTTTTTATGATAATTCCACTTTTCTTTTTGTTACACTTGGAAGGACTTTATATAATAAATCCAGAAGTTTCTTTCCATTTAAGAATCTACATTCAAGCTAAACATTAACTTTCGTTATAGTTTAGAAATACAGTTTTGTTTTTGTTTTTTGTTTAGTTTTTACTCCAATTTCTTGCTACTGCTTTATATTTGTTGAATTGTCTTTTGTTCATTTTCAAAACATTTATTTATTCCCAGATTGTCATCGATTGAAATAGAATAAATATTAATCCAATATAAACAAAAATTACTCTTTGTATTGGAGACAATTTCTGTTTATCTCTCTACTTTATAGGATACAAAAGGTTTTATCTCCTAAATATTAAACTTGTTTGTTTCTATTTAACTCATCAGATTTTAAGTTAGACATAGGAATAATAGAACAAATAAACTTAGTAATATTTGGGTTATTCGTACTATTGTCCTCATCTTTATTGTTGTCTGTACGACGTTTCAGTCGATGTGCCCTCCGGCCTTCTTCAGGTATTTCTTGCCAGACTCGTGAACCTTCTTGTTGCAATCGGGAACCATCACGGAACTTCGAACCCAACCCTTTATTCAATCCATGGTGTGGAGGGGGATATCCTATTCTCATTCTGCTAACCATAGCTGGGGTACAGGTGTTAAGTTGTGTTAATTATTATTCTATGTTACTGTCACCCTTGACAAGGATTGAACCTGCAGCCTAGAGATAACTGTCACTTAGAACTGTTTTAAACCAATGCCTTTATCCACTACACTGTGTCCAACTCGACACAAAAATTCAGAGAAATAGTAAATTTCTAAAAAGCCTCCCTATTAAACTGTCTAGATTCCATGTTGATGAAGAACAAATGACTGTGCACTTGACAAAAAGCCCATTAGACAATTAAGATTAACACATGCTCCAACCTTTTGATAGGTGAGTGATAGATTGTCAAAAAACTATACAAGAGTTTGACCTACAGGTCAGGGTCAGCCTTGTGACCTCTGAGATTAATAAGGCCAATGCTCTCAAAAGGGTGAAGAAAGCCTGGTTGAAAGTGCTTATTGATGTAAACAATGGATATACCCTGTACAATATTGAATATGAGTACGTCAAGACACTGCATGAGATGCACTACATGGGTGTGGAGAGGATACTATTTTTGACTAGGAAGATAGATTCAACTGGGTTATTTCCTATAACTCCAACCTAAAAAAGGGGAAACTCTGAATTTTATCTGTTAATTAATCTACCCATTATTTTCCCATTAAACTAACCCTAACCCCGTCTTCTTTTTTACTTTCTTTAATGGGAAAATAATGGGTAATTAATTAACAGATAAAATTCATTCAGAGTGGTTCCCCTGTTTTTAGGTTGGAGTTATAGGAAATAACCCTCAACTGTCTCTAGAGAAGTTGGACACAAAGTCGTGCCAGTGATGTGCGTCAGTGGAATCTGGTGACAATCTGCAAGTGAATGTACATGTACGGCTCGCCAGTGAAATCTGTAGTGAAAAAGTGGCTCAAAGAACAGTCAACAGAATTTTATGAGTCGGGATACATGCTCTCATTTGAAGGTGGAACATTGCTATTGAGAGAAACTGACTATGTGGAGAAGTAGGGATGTGATTCACAGAGGACCAGCTTCATTTTGATGTATGATACATGTTCCTGTGTTGATGATTATACCTGTCCTAAACAAAATAGCATAACTTTTTGACTCTCCCTCGTATTTGTGCCTGTGATCAAAAGTACTTAACTAATGTGCCGGAACTGGGCGTGTAGTCGAGGAGTGCTTACTGGCATGCTGTGACAAATGAATAAGCCAGAAGGGGGAGAGAGATGCCTTCTTAATGAGATTGCAATGCATTGTGTTTAAGTGGGTAGGGATAAAAGACACCCACTTATACAAAGAGGAGAGACGGGTCATTCAGTGAACAGGCTTCAGTGAGTGAAGAAGGGAAGAGAAAGGAAGCAGGAGGAGGAGGAGGAGGAGAAAGGCAGGAAACACAACACTTTATGACAACAAGGAACTGTTTGTGCAATTTTCTAAAACAAATTTGGTTGACCAGCAGAAATCAAGTTTTCTTAAGAAAAAGACCTTGGGAATGACATTGCCGTTATTGAATTCAAATGGAAAGAGAATAAAGGTCAAAACAAGGAACCTATCGCCACTATGACTTCTTATGTTACTGACCAGTGTGGCTAGATAATTATTTATTTTCTTAGTCAAGTTCCTACAATCTGGGATCTGATTAAATGACCAGGTGATTTGCTTTGCTCAGCTGCTACAGTGTTTGTAGAAAATAAGTTTTTTTGAAAATTCCATAATTTAAGTACTTAACAAGAGGGGGGTGATTTATAGTGTAATTGTAGTGCTAAATTGGACCCTGACTTACTGTCCATCAGATTAGTTAATCTCAATTATTTTTTTTGATGTTATCATAGAGACCTAGCTATACATTTGCTTGCTAAAAACCAGTTACAACTTTTTTTCTTTCTTTTTCTTTTCATTTTCTTTTTTTTTTTCTTTTTTTCTTTTACTTTCTTTCATTTTTTCTTTTTCTTTTTTGTTACTTGGAAACAAAGACTTAAAAATTGGGTTATTTCCTATAAGTCTAACATGGTCAAAGGGGAACCACTCTTGACTGATAAATTATTTATTTATTTATTGATCTACTAGCAAAAAGAAGACGGGTTTAGGGTTAGTTTAATGGGAAAATAAATAAATAATTTATCAGTCGTGAGTGGTTCCCCTTTGATCATGTTAAATTTATAGGAAATAACCAAAAATTGTGTTTATAGTGTTAACAATGGTCACCAGGGGGAGATTGTAAATATTAATTTCTTAATGTTTATTAACCCTAAGACCTAACAAAAATCCTGTTTGGTTTTGTGCTTGTCTATTCCTTGTTGTAATAAATAAAAGTACAGATAAAAAAAAGTCAGGATTTATTGATATTCTTAACTCTTAGATAAAAATGCCCACTGATATTTCAGTATTAACTATTAATGTTGATGTCTTAGAGGAAAGAAAGGGAATTGTTTGGAGAACAAATTTATTTCAATCAAGAGTAAAAGTTAAGCAGAGGATGTTGCAAGACGATAATGGTTGTATTTTAAGTAACATGAGTATTAATATATATATATTTACCAACACCTCCGCATGAGCAGGATACAACACAAGGTCAATTTCTTAAGCGGAGTTCAACAGGTTTGAATTCAGAGTTTTCCTTCTCCTAGACTGGTTACCTAGCTATGGTTAAAGAACCCAGTCTGCCCTGCTATTTACTCATAGTTGGATGGAGAGTAGGATTCATACCTTTCCCAAGGGTATTAGCGATAAGTGAAATGCAATTACCACGTCCAGGATTTGAACTCGGGGTGACGAGTCCATTTCCCATGACTTTAACCATTACACTACACGCTTCCTACTGAGTATTAATATATAGACTAGCAGAACCCGTGGAATTTCCACGAAACGAAACAAATCAAGAGGAGCTATATAAGCCAGAAACAATGATTTGCAATTTCATCACATAAATCCTATCAAAATTACCAAAATATCTTACATAATCAACAATTTTAATATTACAAATAAAACAAATATATAACTTTGCTTTTTTTAAATTCTTTTTTATTTTATCTCAGCACAAAACCATTTGGAATGTTTTATTTTTAAAATTGGGTGGAATGAAATGGGACAAATAAGAAATCTGCAATTAAGCAACACCAGATAATCTGTTTTCACATTTTTGCATTGCATCTTGGACAATTTGAACGGTCTCATTTTTAACCAGCACGTGTTGTAGGATGATAACAGATTTAGGAACAATCGTATTAATATTTAGATAGAGAATTATCATCTTTTGAATTAACAATAACAAGAGAAGTTGAAAAGGCAGCATCTTTCTTGTTACACAGGTCAGTATTTTCTTGTTTGTCTCAAAATAAGATTATAAATAACTTGGGTTTTGGGTTTGTGATAGATAAAGTGAGGATTCATCCAAGCTGTAGCTATGTCAGTGCTACTGTATGGCTGCACCACTTGGACTTTAACAAAATACTTGGGGGGGGGGAGCTAGATGGTAACTACACACGGATGCTGTGTGCTGCCCTGAACAAATACTAGAAGCAGCACCTTCACAAAAAGACAACTGTACAGCCACTTTATTTCCCATCACACAAACCATCTAAGTAAGACAAGAGATGCTGGAAAAGTCAGGATAAACTAATAACTAACATTCATTCATCAGTAGACACCTACACCCACAGGTGGGCCGATCAGCAAAAACTGACAATCATCAGTAGGACACCTACACCACAGGTTTGGGCCGATCAGCAAAACTGACATTCATCAGTAGGACACCTACACCCACAGGTGGGCCGATCAGCAAAAACTGACATTCATCAGTTTTGTCTAGATACTGGATACCACAAAAGCAACATTACTAAAAAGTGGTGGGATGTATACCAGTGCTGGTACGCAAGTCATCGACTGCTGGTCGATGGTAAGTTTCCACTTTCACCTTAAACTACTTTGGTTATTTCCTCTAAGTCTAACATGATCAAAGGGGAACCACTCTTGACTGATAAATTATTTATTTATTGATCTACTAGGAAAAAAGAACACAGGTTTAGAGTTAGTTTAATGGGAAAATAAATAAATAATTTATCAGTCAAGAGTGGTTCCCCTTTGATCATGTTAGACTTATAGGAAATAACCAATAAATAAATAATTTATCAGTCAAGAGTGGTTCCCCTTTGATCATGTTAGACTTATAGGAAATAACCAATAAATAAATAATTTATCAGTCAAGAGTGGTTCCCCTTTGATCATGTTAGACTTATAGGAAATAACCAATAAATAAATAATTTATCAGTCAAGAGTGGTTCCCCTTTGATCATGTTAGACTTATAGGAAATACTTGTTTACAAAATGTATATAAAAGGTGTCAACTCTGAAAACAAATCAGGAGCTGGAGTCCCTAAAGGTGGTGTGATGCTGAAATCCAGTGCTACCCAGTAACATTTGCGACACTACCGCTGCCAAACTACACTGGTTCCTTACCTTTCCTTTGGATCAGTATGGAGAGGAGAGATTTGCTGCTTGGGCAACAGCTCATCCTTCATATGAACCCACCCATAGACAGAAGGATGCCAACAATGGATATTCAAACAATGACCTTCAAGAATCATGAACAAATAATGTTACTGAACGATGACACATAGGCAAAATATTCTGCCAGTATATCACATCAAATAGTTTAAGAAGCATTTGTCTTGAAAACTTACCAAGTGCTATAACGGAAGATATTTCCCCCTTACAAGATAATTAGACTTGTCCAGCGGGAGACACAACATTATTTAAATTCAGGTTATGTAGTAGTATACATAGTTGAGTTACTACTAATCAATTCGCTAGTCATACTGTTGGAGAACTGCACGTTGACTCTTATTAATATTCCTGTACATAAATAAACCTTTTCCGGACTTTCAATATTGTTAACTGATTAATTCAATCACAATGTTGCATAGCGCCTTCCTCACTGGCACTAAATAATTATAATGTTGCATACTCTTTTTCTTCACTTACTTGGACATCTATTCTTCTCCTGGCCGTCTTGGTATGCTTCTGATCGTCTTTGGTATATCTTCATCTTGACTTGATCTGGTCTAGCGTCTTGGATCTGCTATCTTCTAAGGTTTAGCATCTGGAATTGACTTGGGGATTTCGGTCTGGTTTTCTGTTAGGGATTTCTCTCTATCAGAAGCTCTCTGTCATTGTTAGTTTTTAGATAATAAACACAAGACTTCGATTTATTTTGATGTTACTTTATTTTCAATCCCCAACATCTGCTAACTAACATAGCGCGCGTGAGTTCCAGTTTAGACAGAGCATAAAATGGCCGACCGCTCTGCCTGACGTCCAACTGCAAACTGGGGAGGTCCACGTAACTTCACATATTTGGCGGGCTTCTGTAATTTTCCATGGAAGGACCCGGCCATGATATGAAAAGGGTCATCCCCTCAGAATTACAGGGGATTGACAATAATCTTATGCAACCGCATAGATTATGTAACAACAACACCAAGTGCATGTGATTATACTGAGGGCATACTGTTGGAGTATTTTGATGATATAAGGTGTGCTGAAGTCCACCACTTAAACTTATAGACTCTACGTGGGCATGTGAATTAAAGCCAGCCAATCAACAGCTTGAAAACGTGGTTAGTTAACTATTTAATCGCCAATCGTGAAAGCTGTTCATTTGCATGTATTCGCCACTGACGAACAGATCTGTAACCAAGGACTCTGCTCAACCAAAGGATTCTACCCAACACTAAGGGACACCGAGGAACAACCAAAAGATTCTTCACTGAGTATCAGCCTCTGCTTAACACAAGGGATCGCCACTGTAAAGTGTTCTCACTTGCAGCCTAAAATGGTCACAAAAATCATGAGACATACCTGCCCAAAAGAAAATGCTCAAACTTGTGTGGGTGTTGGGGATTCGAGTGTTTTGTAGCACAGATGAAAATTCTCCCGTCATATACAAAGTACCCATCCCAACCAGTCATTGGTGGCCACAACTCTCTATAAAAACAGGCACTACTCTACCCTCAGCAGTTCATCTTAGCACAATCTTACAGTTTGTTTTCTGTTATTATGTCCGTTGCCCTGCTCATGGAACACAAGCAATTTCAGCCACGAGTCAAATTAGGCCGTTGGTGGTGTCTGAGCTCTTTCTCAGGGTATGGTAACAGCCAGCCATTGTCTATCCGTGGATAGTTTGCAGGTATTATCCAATGGATTTTAAAATGGAGATGAATATCAAAAGGAATCTGTGTTGTCAGCATACCTTGATGATGATGATGATTACAAATACCAGATTTTATTTCAGGGTTGTGTCGAGTAGAATGTGGTGGGGTAAACCATGTTTTCTGGGCCATTGGTTGGTTGGATTTTATGGTATGTCAACCCTTATTGGGTTATTTTATGCTGAAGACATTTTGTTTTATTCCTTCTTGATGGCACTCAATTTTTTAAAACACATTTTTTAACTCATTTTTTTCTATTTACCCATAGATGGGAACTGTTTCACCTGTTGATATAAGAGACAAATACACTTTCAAAAAACTGGTTGGTTGGTTGGATTTTACGGTATGTCAATTCTTGTTGGGTTATTTTATGCCAAAGATATTTTGTTTTATTCATTCTTGATGTGTACTCAATCATTTTTTCCAAACTCAATTTTTTTTTTAAACACATTTTTTCAATACTCATTTTTTTTTATCTATTTAACTGATAGATGGGACACCTAACAGGTACTACAACTCCACGCCAGGGTGGACCTGGGAGTACTGGCTTTTGGGTCATGGTGGGAGTGTGGCTTGAAATAGTTTTCAGTTCTTTTCTGTTGTTTTTATTTTGATTGACTGATTAGGTATTTGTTTGTTTGATTTTAAATGAAAATGAAGCAATTTACATTAGTATTGACACACGCACAGGAATAGTAGCAAATACACAAATGCACGTAAATAGAATCACCTATTTTATACATGTGACAAACAAATTTTTGATTGGCTGTTGTGCAGCTCCCGGCCATTATACAGGGTGTCTATCAAGTCCTGCAGCAAATTTAAAATGTAAAACAAAGATGGCAGTCTTATTGAAATGCAATAATCGAAATGTACATAAGAAAAAACTACAAGAGTTGAACTTACATCTATCTAAACATATATAAAGGGCAGTTGTGTGTATGTATGTCCGGAGGAAATTACAAAAATAAAACAGTTAAAGACAAAGTAAATATATATACACACACATTCACTCTTACTGAGTCTAACTTTTTATGCAAAAATTCTGAAGATTTGATTTATATTTGCAAAGATATTTCAAAATTAAAATAGCATTCAAATTCTACTTAAAAATGTGTGAATCTCAAACAAACCAAAATGGAAGCGTAAAACAATCTTTTTTTTTTTAGGCTGGATTAACAAAAGGTCTTTTTACATTGGGATTTTTATGGGGAATCCAGCAAGGATTAAACTCACTATTCAGGAGTAACAGATCTGCAAGACTAGCTTGCTAACCATTATACCACTTTGGTTTTTTTTCCTCCTCTACCCTGGTGAGGCCGGGTAGTCGCTTCTAGTATTTACTAAATGATTCTATCATTTGTACAACGTGAGTTATTAAGTTTTCAATTTTAAAACTACTGCCGGACTTTATAAACACCCTGGATAAGAAGAACTCCGGAACTATTATTTAGGGCAAATCATAAGAGGAGACGAGCTGGAAACAAGGTGGAAACAGGCTCTCAATAGCGGACTATTCATAGGCCCAGAAGAAAGTGACAGCAACAGAACACTGGTACACCCAACACCTTCAGGGTCAGCCTTCACATGCGACATCTATGGTTGGGGCTGTTTTTAAAACATTGGCCTTCACAGTCACAGAAGGCACTGTAACTTCCAGGGCATGCGAAATACAGTCTTCCAAAACTGCAATGCCGACGAACAGAGCAAACCATGAGAAGAGGCGCCTGGAAACAAGTGGAACAGATCTAACGTTGCAAAACCCGAAATCTGTAATGAAGCTGGTGTGAAATCACTGATGACCTCCTTTAGTGCATTTTGGTGATGTTTAACAAGAAAAAAAAAAATACAAAAATACACACAAAAAAAATAAAAATAAAAACTGTAATGTTACCGAACACAGTGGCTATTGTTATAATTTATTTAATTTTTTTTTTTTTCTCCATATTATTGGTTCCAGAAATCAGTAGAGAAAGAAAAACAAATTCCTGTTATTTTTGTTTGTTTTTTGTCTTTAATGAGTCACTTCTGAAAATGTTCATTTGTACATGATGAGTAGTAGAGTGTATAAATCTTTGGTTTGGTAAGAACAATTTTTGTTCTGAGAAATAAATAAATAATTAGAAAGTACAGATATATACTCTCAATTTGCATCACATAACTGAAAGTACAAAATACAGAAGCAAATATAAATGCACTTATAAACACTTTTTAAAATCCCGATTTGATTCAGCAAAGTTGTTGATCTGTTGAAGATAAAGAGTTAAACCCGGCTCGAGGGCAGCCAAGAAGTACATTTTTATTGAGTATCACTGTTTTTTTTAATTTTATAAAAACAGGAATTGATAATAAAGCGAGTGGACAATAAAGAGGGAAAGAGTTTTTTGTTTTCTTTTGTTTTGGTTTTTTTAATTATTTTTTTAAAAAATTTATCTGTTTGAATAAAAAATTATTATCATATGCCAACAAACAGTTCAAATCGCATTAATTCGCATCGTATACAGGTATTCATTAAATGCACACACAGACACACGCTCAGGTATGTTTGCACAAATATATATATATATACACTCTCACAATTATACACATGCACAATATTCCAACAGATTTCTTTCTTTCTTGCTTTCATTTTCATCATGTTGACATTCAGATCTGAAAATTTCTGACCAAATTCTGGCACAGATAACAACGGCCATCATCAGCTGCTAGCTGCTTGATTTGTTTTTGTTTCAGTTTTTTTCTCTCTACTCAATAGAGAATTTCAATATATAAAAAAAAAAAAGAAGAGTGTTGTATTTACAACAAAAATGTTCATGTTTGACTCACCATTCCCCCTAACAGGAAACAGTTAAGAATGTCGACAAACAAATAAGTACAAGGTTATCTTTGGCTGAGGAAGAATAGAAATGACGGAAAATTGATGGTAGTAGTCAACTTTTCTTTTCTTTAAAGGAGAAAAGTTTAAAATAAAAATATCTTGGTGAAGTTTATAAGAAAACTGGCTTACACGTTAACAGAATGAAAAAAAAAAAAAAAGACTTTAATATTCCTTCATTCCACGGAGTTAATGAATATCGAGACATTTGAAATATTATTATAGATAACAAAAAATATATTAAACATTATGGACAGATTACTTCAATCTTACCTAAGATCTTTTATTACAACTACTATTACGCCTACAAGGTTTAGTTTGAATTATTTTTAGATTCAACTATATAAAATTACTTACTACACTACTATAAGATATCTTATTTATCATTTAAAATATCTAAGGTCCACAATCAGGCATCTGTCACTATGATATAAAACCAACAAAGCTAGCTGATATCATGAGGTACTGCTAGAGTACCCTGGGTTAATGGTAATGATTATTCAATACCAGAACCAAAGTCATCATTTGATAACACCTTTGTTAGAGATACTGCTGCTATTTTTTTTACCACAGTTGATTTATTATCATATTTATACTGTAGATGTTAGAAATTTATATATATATATATATATATATATATATATATATATATATATATATATATAATGTACACACTAATTGTAGCCAGCATAAATAAGGGAAGATTTTCTTAGCAACCTTTTAATCAAAGAAAACTAATTCATCAGTCCCTTGAAAAGTTGGGTATTGGTTTGGTTTCTTTGTTTAACGGCATACCGACCTTAATGGGTTATTTAATGCCAAAGCCATCCTTGTAGAACAGTAATGGTGCTATTTAAACCATAGTTAGGATGTTGGGTTCATACCTTTCCCAAGTGTATTAGTCCAAAAGTGAACATAATAGCACAACTGGAGTACAAACTCGTTTAATACGATGTCACAAGCCAGCACATTAGCCATTATGCCACAGGGACTCCTCAAGTTGGGTATCATCGGATGGGCTCATATTAGATCATTCCATAAGGATTTTCTTATATTGAAAAATTTTTAAGAATTAAGAAATAAAAGAATCTTTCAATCCACAAATTAGATTATATAAACAAAAACAATTTCTTAAATTAAATAATCATTCAAACGTTTGATAGACGAGAGGGTTGTCTGTTTACACACTGTTTTGACTTTCTACATTCTTACTGTTTGTGGAACTCTCCTGTCAGGAGGATAAGAATTGCCAAACATTATCTTGGAATATTATGCTTCATATTGCATAGTTATAAATAATAATAACAGTGTCCATTGGACACGAACACACACACAAAATCCAGGAGTTCTGTTATAATAATTATATATATTTATATATATATAAAAAAATTAATTCATATAAAACCCAAAATATTTTGTCTTTTTTTTTCTTCTTTTTATAATTTTTTTTTCTCTTTTTCTTTCTTTTTGATATTTGAAAAAAATATATTATTATTAGTTGCTGATTGTTAACATTTTGATGAGAAGGGAAAGTTGGATAAAAATGGTGGGGTGAAATATTCAAGGAAATTGCAGATTAATTGACTGGCATTTCACTTGAAAAAATGAAAAGGAAAATCTGATTAAATGGAAAAAAATGGAAGTGGAAAGTGAATGGGTTTTTTTTTTAAATCTTAAAAAAATAAAATGAAAAATTTTTTTTTTATATGCACTAAAAACATGTACACCCACATACATACAACATCCTGTATTTCCATGAATACATCAGGATATTTTTTTCTATGCATGTGTGTGTGTGTGTGTATGGTTAACATGTAATCATGTGTGTGTGTGTGTGTGTGTGTGTGTGTATGGTGAATATGTAAGCATTGTGTATGGTGAATGTGTGTGTGTATGGTGAATGTGTAAGTGTGTGAAAAAAAAAAAAACATCAGAATATATTTTTTCTTTTCAGAGACATTTTTGTTTTTAATTTTTTTTTTCTTTTTCAACTTCTTTAGCCATGCCAACTTCCACAGAGAAGGCAAAAGAAACATATATTTTTTATCTATTAGCTAAAGTCGTGTTTTTTTTTTGTGTGTGTTTTCTTTCAATTAATAGAAAATCTAAATATGATGCATATAAAATATCAGCAGTCTCAAAAAAAAAAAAAAAAAAAAAAAAGATAACCCCAAAAACAAAGCAAACATCCCTATTTTTGGAACCAGATTAATATCCTGGATAACAGCAGTCAAAATAATTTCAAATACAGGGAAGGGTAAATGGGACTAAAAAATGGGAAAAAAGGATTATTTAGTGACTGGAACACAGGATATATATAATATATATATATATATATATATATATTATTGAAAAAATATTGAAAGTATGGCACAACCAAAGATGGCATCAACTTTTATTTGTGTATGTATATATAATATATACATATATATATATATATATGGATATATATGTACATACTTTTTTTATAATTTTCTTTGGTGATGCCAAAAAATTAGATGGAATCGGTCACAGAAATATTTCTATTTCAATCATCATTTTCAACTTAAAAAAAAAAAAAATGTTGTTGCTTGGTGTTCCATTTTCTTTCCATTGGAACTCCACACAAACAGTCTGTATTTGTGTTATGTACAAATGATAAATATGAAGATATAAAATACAGGTATACATATGTACAATCAAGATAATGGGGTGGGTGGGTTCACAGAAAATTGTGGGCAGGAATAATAATGAGAAAAAAAAAATACACAACCTAAACAATAAGAGGTTAATGATGTCATCATTAGTTAGACTACACTATCTCTTTTGTTTATTTTCAAATTTTCAAATTTTTTTTTTTTACTTTTAATTTTTTTCTTTTTAATGGGGAAAAAAATCTTGTTTGGTAAAATTCAGATTTACTTACTCCTGGGTTGAACATAGCCAAGATTTATTAATACATTAAAAAGATCTTCTGGGTTTATCAAAATTACCCCCTCCCCTGAAAGCAGAATAGGTTAAAACACTAACGCCCCCCCCCCCGCCCCATGCTATTAAGTGTAAATTTATGTTTGATAAATTCAGAATAACCCCAGCAAAATTCATATGACTTCCATTATAGCCATTATGGTAAGTGAGACTGTTTATAATTTGTTGTGATTGTCACAATAATTCCTAAAGTTGACGATAAAAAGACACAAAATTCCTAAATTCTTTATTGGAAACAGAAAATATTCCATTTTTCTAATGTTCCATTGATTCCTATCAAGATGTCACGGTTTAATGAAGCAAATATCATAAATAGACAACTTCAAAATTTCATCTATTTATTAGGTTCACAAATTTCTATCTAGAAATAACTAAAGTAGATATTTACCCAACCTGTTCACCACAGGTAGGATGTGACAAAAGGTTGCAAGGATCGCACTCACTATTCAGTTGTAAAGGACTAGCAAGACTAGCTTGCTAATCATTACGCAACAATGGGACCGCCACCCTATGGTGCAAAAATGTTCATTATCATTTTAATCTAGTAAATACTTCATAATACCATAACCAGGTAAAATACTTCATATTAAAGTAAAAAATAAAGTCATCAGGGTGGCCTAAAATCGGTATCAGCTAGACAACGAGGAAGTCTACCCTCTTTTCACTAGCACTAAACCAAGGAGATTGTTTTTTTAGCATCTGAGGTGAAGCGTCACTTTATCACACAGATACTTATATGCTGAGTTAGCGAGGTATCAAACCAGGAACCTTAAGATTCTTAGCCAGACGATCTACCGACTGAGCTAGGGGTGGGGGTGGGGGGGTTTACTTCATATTACCATAAACATTAGGCCAGAATGGGGCACCCTACGGTGCAAAAATGTTCACAATCATTTTAATCCTGTAAATACTTCATATTTATGTACATTTAGCATAATATTTATCGTCATAGGAAATTCCTGGATTGTTTTTATTTTCTTTGACAGAAGATTCATCCATTTTGGTGGGAGTTGATATTTGTTGTCAACAAATTAAATAGAAAGAAATGTAGAATTTAAAAACAAAGAATTTTGCCGCAGAAAAATTTGGTTTAGAAGTAGATTTCCTTTTAGTGAAAAACAAAATCTATCGTTTGATTTGAAATATGAAAAGAAAGCAATAACTGATTGAAATCCATGGAATTTAAAAATAGAGTCCAATTTTTTTGTAGGAGAGAAAGAGTAGGGTAGTAAAAAAAACATTGAAGGAAGAGAATTTTGCACGAAAATAAGCCTGTAACGAAACAGAGAATTGGATGAGTGCATATCCAAATGTTAAGATTTTCTGCATATATATATATATATATATATATATATATATATATATAAACTATTAAGCAAATAAAATAAACAGTTTCAACTCTGGCTCCTGGATAATACGTTTAAATTTTTTCAAGATATTAAATGTAACTCCTTCTGTTTCGCAAACAATAGGCAAATTGTTCCCAATTTCTGCTAAAATTCCTTTGTATACATTATTTTCTGAGAGGATGATCTCAGAATCCACCATTAAAACAATTTTGTTTTAAAATCTGACTGAGCATTATATTTTTATTTTAATGCTCCATTTCCATAACAAAAAATGTTTGGCTACTTCAGCAATGTGTCTATTTGTAAGAAGGAGTACATAACAATTGATCCAGGAGATCTGTGTCAATTTTTATAGACAGAAATCAAAGCCATACTCTTTGTATCTTTTTAAGTCTGTAATCAATAATCAATCAAGTTACTGTTTTGAAAAATCAGCAAAGAAAAATTAAGCTTAGATCATGATCTAAAAAAAATTGGATTTTTGATTGAGTATATTCTTGTAATTATTAGAACGAATACGTGGACTGCACGTTGATAAGGTGTTAGTCAGTCTTTATTTTTTAAATATTTAATTCTGACTTCAGCTTTTTTACTGAAAGCAAAGACAGAATATCCAATTCTCTAAAAGTGTCTCTTTCTCCCTTTTTATAAAAATTGGATTCTGGATTTATAGAATATTATAATTCCATTTAGTTACTGCTTCTAAAAAATGTTTCTTTTTTTAAAAAACATTTATCACATCTAAGGAAATTTAACAGAATCAAGTCTTAAAAATCGTCACTATAACTAAAGAATTATTTTTCCTCTTCTCTCAAGGGAGGTAACCCAAAATTAAGACAAAAAATGGGGGAGATTTTTTTTTAAAGAAAATAGTACTCAAGTTTGTGTTTTTTATCCAAAGTCATCAGGACCTTATCTTTAAAAAATAATTACATAACATATACATATATACACACACATATATATATATATATATATATATATTTAGTGCACCAACCTGGAACACTTGTATTCTTTTTGCTCTGGAAATAATCTAAGGAACTGACAAAATGTGGCATAACCGGGATTGCAATATAATTTTTAAAAAACGCAGAATGAGAAAGAGAAAAATAATTTTTGTTTCTGTTTATACAGCGTCCTGAGACATATACTGTCAAATAAGGGACAGGATGTGTGGGGTTCATGTTGTACATATGAATAACTCAGTTAGGATTGGGTATAAGATTTTTAAAAATCATCAATTAAAAAAATAAAATAAAAACTGTAATAACAGTTGCCTCCCCTTAGCAAGCCAGCGCCAAGGAACTGACTATTATTACACAGACATACATTACATACATTCATACATTATAATTATTAACATTGTTTTTTCCTGATGTTTTTTTTTTTTTTTTTTTAACAGTACTTTTTTTCCTTTTTTTTTTTTTCCGATGAGCCAGCATCGATCAGCTCTTTTTTTTTTCTTTTCTCTTTTTCCAGAGAATAGCAGATGACATCCATTTTTGTTTCAATTTTTTTCTTTTTTTAAAGTCATCATCATTATCATGATCACAATATCATGTTCAGCAATGGAGTAGTAGTAGTAGTAGAGTTACAGTTAAGAGGAGCAGGAGGAGGAGGAGAGACATCAGACTTGCCACAAATTGAATTCTTCATTCTTTTCATCGCTCTATTCAAAAAAGATAGAAAAAAAAGAAAACAATATAATTTCAAATTTAAAATGGAATTTCTAATGAATTCTCCCTCTTCTAAACAAATGAAAGAATAAATTTAAATTAAACATAAATATGATATATATAAGAAGAACACAACTTGATTTTTTATTATCCATAAAAATAGACTGTTTGACTTTAACAGCATGTCAAAGTGTCTAGGGTTATTTTATGCAAAAAAAAGAGGAAAAACAATATAATCTTTATTAAAATGAAATTTCTAATGAATTCTCCCCCCTCTACCCAAATGAAATAATGAATTAAAATTAAACATATCTATGATAGATTAAGACCACAATTTGATTTTTGTTAGCATTAAAATCAGATTGATTGATTTTAATGGCATGTCAAATCATCCAGGATTATTTTATGCAAAGAGGTTAGGGAATTGCATTCATTGTTCATTCATATTTACATATCTTATGTTATTTCTAATGAGTTATTTTTTGCACACATGTAAATATGAATATACAATGAAAGCAATTCCCTAACCTCAAGGCATAAAATGACCCTAGACAAGTTGACAATGATGACTAATCAGAATATGATATATATATATATATATATATATATATATATATATATATATATATATATATATATATAGGTGGTAATTTTGTTTGATATACAGAATTTATCTTAGTTGCTAAAAGCAATCATACCCCATCTAATTTGTTCTAACAGAGTTATATACATATATATTTACTAACCCCTCCACACGAGCAGGATGTTACAAAAGGTCAATTTCTTAAGCAGAGTTTAACAGGTTTGAATTCAGAGTTTTCCTTCTCCTAGACTGGTTACCTAGCCACGGTTAAAGACCCAAGTCTGCCCTACTATTTAACTATAGGGTTAGATATATGCCTCCTTTTTTTAAGCAAATATATTCAAACCATTTTAATGTTTTTAATTGATTTTTTTTTAAGTAACATAAAAATCAAGTTGTAGTGAATAAGAAAAAAAAAAAAAAAAGAAAAAAAAAGATGTTAAATTTTAATTTAAAGATGGCAGTAAATTAAAATTTTAAAGAAAAAAAATCAATAATGAAAAAAATATGAAAATAGTTAATAATAAAGATGAAAATAATTATGTGGGAGATTCAAAAGTTTTGTAATATTTTGGCCTGTGGCTAGTTTAGCAGTGCATACATCATGTGACCAAAGCCGTTCAAACAATGGTTGGTAGCCACTCTGGTTGGTACCATGTTTCCCAAAGACAGGACTTATATTAATCTTCACTCTGAAATATAACACTAAGATTTATTTTAGATGTCGAGTAAATTGCATCGCATGAGGTGATTGCGAAGAATGCTTATTTCTTTTTGTTTGTGTGCCACTCTCAACTAGGGCTTATAAATTCATCCTGAAAAATCATGCTAAGTTTTTGTTTTGCAGGTAGGTCTTATTTTCAGGAAAATACGGTAGTATTGTGGTAATTGGTGAGCTGACACGTTGTGCATTACTTCACACTGTTTTTTCATTTAAAAGTATCACAGATGAATATGCAACATAGTCGAATTGGGGAAATTATGCTTCATGAGTTCAACTTGGACCATCACCCGTGGAAGCAACCAAAAACATTTGTTTTGCAAAACGTGAAGGTGAAGTTGATCACAGTAAGAAGATGGTTCATGAAATTTTGCTCAGGTTGGAAGAGTTTTGACATTCAGACAAAGTCAGGTAGACCTAAAACTGGATTCCAAGTTCATGCTCTAAGCCTTAAGGACAAATCCAGCAAGTAACATTCAGAGAGTATCAGGTGAACTCAGCATCTCATAGTCAAATCACACTGAAAGCACCGGAACCAACAAGATCACTGAAGTTAAGCAATAATGAGCCAATTGAACACTTAATTGGGTGACCACTTAAGCAACAGCATGTACAGTAATTAACCAGAGTCCTTTGTTTATCAAAATGAGTTAATTTGGTATTAAATGACTGGAAAAAGGTTGATATGACTGTAAAAAGCAAACAGCCACTGAACCACAGTTCAGTAGGGTTTCTCATAAACCTTGGAATTGGGCCTCATGTTAACAAAAATATTGAAAAACTTTTGAATCTGTTCAGTATAATACAAACCACGAATAAAAAATATATAAAGATTTTTTTTAAATATATTTCATGTATAAAGAAATTCACCTTATGTTAAAACTTTACTTTCTTATAAAACAAAATTTATTTTGTTTTTGTTTTGTTTCATTTCTTCAAATCATGCACTGTAAATAATTGTATAAGAAGTAAATAGCATTAAGAAATAAATAATTGATATAATTGCAGTTGTTAACAAAGTACTTACAAGCCAATTTCTCTTTGCTTCTTTAATTTCTCAGTGCAATTCTACACAAGGTGATTTTGACTGTGACCAATATAGCTTTTTTTTTTTTTTTTAAAGCTTTTTTTTTTTAAAGCTTTTTTTTTTTTTAAAGCTTTTTTAAAATTTTTTTTTTTTTTGTGCATTTTTTTTTTTAAAGTCTTTTATTAAAGTCCATCTTTTTGGTTGTGCCATTTTAGCAGATAATTCCAAAAAGATTCTTTTGAAAACTTACATCAGAAGAAACATTGAGTTTTTCTTGGCAAGACGTGTCGACTGCAAAAGACGAGCTCAATCCTATGTCACTGGCACTGCCTGTTGCAAAGAAAGAAAAAAAGAAGGAATGGTTAATTGAAGGAAACCCTAAACCAATTACAGGGATACTTGGTTTCATGCCTATTTCATGCCACTATTGATCCCAAATTAATCCAATTTAAAAACAAATGCATTTCTATTCAATTGCATAGAAGGAAATTACAGAAAATAAAAAGATAAGAAAGATAGGGAAAAATTTCTCCCTATCTTTTAAAATGATTTTCAAAAGACATTCAAGGGTAAGATAATACTAGCAGGACCTGTGGATATATCACAGTTAGGTAATTTAATTAATCACTAATAATGGGCCATTCGGTTTTTATTATAAAGAAAGAAAGGGAAGAAAAAGGACGTGTTACACAGAAAAAACATAAGAAAGAAAGGAAGAGTAGAGGAAAAATAGAGAGAGTGGGTGACATAATGAAAAGAAGGAAAGAAAAAAAAGTGAGAAAGTTAACTTAAGATTATTATACTTTTTGCATATTGAACTATTTAGCAATAGCTCTTAAGTAAACATATCAAGTGTTGTAATAATTAAATTATCATACTGTCAGTGATGCTGATAGCTTTTTGATTTAGTACAACCTGGGACGCACATATTTGCTTTAAATGAATCCAGGAAAATTTATAGGTCCCAACTAAAGCCGTCTACCTCCTACCTTGTATCCTATCCTGTGTAATTCATTTCTAAGAAACTATTGAAATGTATTTACAGTTAGTGTGAAATGTTGGAGGAAGAAAAAAGAAAGAAACTGGGATGCATTGATACGATTTTACTGCATCCTTTTAGATGTACCCACCAGCATCTCTGTATTGTGATATATCCACAGGTCCTGCTAGTTATTCATAATTTTTAATATTCTTTAAGATTGAATAAGAAAAAGACACACAGACAGACAATTTGCTGTGAATTTGGTTCATTATTTGACGTACCAGATTTAGTGTGTTTGATGAGACCAAAATCCCTAAAAGTGGAATCATCTACTTGACTGGTGCTTGCCTGTCGAGTAAGAGAGCCCGTAGAAATAAGGGAGGAGTGCAAAGGTGTACAGTGAAGAGTATGAACACCATTGCTACGACCGAGGGTCGATCGTTGTAATGCTTTCACCATGGCTTCTTTTTCAACCAAACTTGTCTGAAGTTCTTTTACTCTGTTGGTGAAAGAAAAAACAAGAAATATGAGAAACAATATAGATACATACAAATATATATACACATACATACAAATATATATATATATATATATATATATATATACACACACACACATACACACACATATGCATATATACAAATATACATACATACAAATATACACACACAAATATATATGCATATATACAAATATATATACATACATACAAATATATATGAAATACATGGGAAAAGAAAAAACAAGAGATATGATAAACAATATATATATCTTATCATAATGGAGATTTGATGTCTGTAACCGACACTATGCCATTGCTTACATCACAATACCCCCTGGAATTGTATAATTTTATCAATGAGTATTCACTTTATAGTCATTAATACATAGAATAAATCCTATTTATTAACAATGTCTTTATGAAAATCTGAATTTGCCTCAAAACAGCCCATATTATTAGTCTGTTTAAAATCCTGCAATGTGTCTTATATATCACTAAGAAATAAAGGTTTACATAATGTAATTAATTTGCATACTGGTTTTAACAAAACCAGGTTTAATAAATAATTACTTGGTTTTATTGATCTCTAATATTGTTGTTTTATTCTCCAACGTATTAAAATCAATCCTAGGAATGATTTCATATAGAAACCAATTAAAATATAATCAAAATAATAAAAAATTAAAAAACCTAGCCCCGATGACATAGCATAAGGATTTCAGTAAAATACTTTAATAATGAGATATATATATATATATATTCTAAACTCTAAAATGATAAATAATAAAACTTGCCTGGTTTCAAGTTCTGTTGCTTTTTTTTTGGCCTGAAAGGCTTCTTCCATGTGGCGTAACTTTTCAGACTTTGACTCAGCCAATAACTTTTCCATTTCAATCGTACTCTTTTGAAAGACAGCAATCTGATTGTCTTTGTCACTGTAGAAAAAAAAGATATGAAATTCATAAGCACTAGATTTTATCATAATGGAGATTTGGTGTCTGTTTGTAACCAAAACTATGTCACAATACCCTCAGAAAGTGCATAAGTTTATCTATGAATATTTAATTTATACTCAAAATCATTAATACATAGAATAATAAATCTTATTTATTAACGATGTTTCTATGAAAATCTGAGTGGGATTTGCCTCAAAATAGCCCAGGTTATTTAGCGGGTTTAAAATCCTGCAAAGTGTCTTGGTTTACAAATATATGGTGCAGTTAATTTACATATTGGTTTTAACAAAACCAGGTTTAATAAATAATTACTTGGTGTTATATAATAATAATAATAATAATAATGAAATTTATTGTGTACAGTGCTCAGGTGCACCACAACTCATCAAAGTCTCATGTCAAGTACACAGAATAATGTATTAGTGTCAGGAACATGTAGTAATATGCATGTATGTGTGTGCACGTGTGCATATGTATGTGGAGAGTGGCATCAGGTATAGTGTCGGCGGACTACAGGAAGCATGGAGGCTTTGAAAGACTCAGTGCTTCGGCAGCCTACAACAGATGCTGGCAGTTTATTCCATGTCTCCGCAACTCTGAGCGTGAAAAAATGTTTCCGAAAGTCACGTGAGCAGTGCTGTTTTCTGACTTTGTAGGCATGCCCATGTGTGTTAGAAAGATGGAGATCAAAAAGGTGCTCAAGGTTGCTGTTGAACACCTTTTTGATCTGATCTCTAATATTATTTTATTCTCCAACGTATTAAAATCAATTCCTATGAATGATTTTATATAGAAACCAATTAAAATATAATTAGAATAAGTGTAATCTGCATTCTTATTTTTGTTAGTCTTTCTAATTTGGGCGTATATTCTTGCTAATCATATTAAAAAGATTAAAACAAACATTTTTAACTTACCCTAAATTTGTATTTGTACTTTTACTTGTACTTTGTTCAATTTGTTTTTTTGTCGTTTCTTGAAGGCATCTTTGTTCCCACTGAAAAAATAAACAAAAAATACAAAATGATTTATTAGAAAATGTTTCACTAAAAGGGTTAACGTCATTTTGATGCTAAAACAAAATTGTATACCAAAGCAAAAAGTTTAGGTAAACTGGTCCCCCCCCCATTTTAATCATATCCCCTGACTCATAAAAAATATCTGAAGTTGATCAATCAGATGTGTCAAGCCACATCTTATATTCTATGAGATTGAACCAGCACGGCAGGGTAAGGCCTATTACTCCCCATATTTCACAGACTTAAGCAAAATGTGAAGTCCTGCAATCCATTGAGAAAATCACTGATATGATACATAAATAAATATACTCTATTATCAATTTTTTAAATAAAATGTTGTAAGCCAAAGATAACAGGATTTTATTATTTTTTAGAGGAATATTATACAATCAAAACGGGGATTATTTATTGACAAACTCAGCAACAATGAATCCAAAAATGTAACAGTCCAAGAATAAGATATGAATATAGTAAAGTCAAGTCTTCAGGGTTAGCCAGACAGTGAGGAAGTCTATCCCCTTTTTACTAGCGCTAGACAAGGGAGAGTGTTTTGGCACCTGAGGCAGAGCACCACACCTACTATCAGCTCCTCACTTTACCACAGAGATCCCTGTGCTACTCATATGCTCAGTTGGCAAGGGCCAGTATCGAACCAGGAAGCTTGTCGTTCCTAGGTGGACACTCTACTGACTGAAGTAGATTCATTATATCATTTGCTGGAGAAGCAAGATCAAACTCATAAGTAATATTCTCCTGTGGAGACCTGCACGTAGGCCATACAGCAAGGACGTACATCAATCAGCTCTGTATGGATTCTAGATGCAGCACAGAGTACCTGCCCGAGGCGATGAATGATAGGCAAGAAATTGCAGTGGGCATCCATGCTGCCAGCACAACATGATGATGATGATGATGATGATTTCTAATTACAGAATTTCAATTCTGTAGAGTTTTATATTAACTCTTAACATCCTGTTGAGAATTTTTTTATGTCCACAGCCCAATTTCTATAACCATTTATCAAAAATGGGTAAAAAATGTCTGTTTCATTAAAAGTTACCTGTTATTTCCCTTAAATTAAAGACTTCTAAATATGTTTAATATTACATTTAAACAAAGGCTATCATTTGGGGTAGATTAGGAAAATGGATGTGACTTCTGACCGGGTGGAATGAAGTGGTATAGGACATAATAGTTAAATAATACCTAATAATATCCGGGGGGGGGGGGGGTTTCAATCTTCTCTGTTAAAGTGAATTTAGCATCTTTTTAAAGTCATGATCTGTTAGATGGAAATTTTATTCGATTGGGAGTAATTTATTATGATTCAGAGATTGTATATATTTTGAAAATAAAAAAAATTAAAAAAATGTTATAAGTAAAAGAAAATATAATAATAAACCCACCCACAATTTTTTTTATTTAAAAAAAAAATCTAACAGGGAAATTTAAAGGATAAAGAGAAAAGAAAGGAAGCAAGATTAAAGATTAAGGAAGCTGGAAAGAATTAAGCTAATCCCAAATTTATAAAAAATAATGTTATAAGATTTACACTATGAATTTGCATGATGGGATAGCTAAAGAAATAAAAATCTGACAAAACAAGAAGCTCAAAGGTTTTCTTATCCAAATGTTGTCAGAATTAAATTGTAGTACTAAATACTTATAAGAATGTTCATTATTTCTGATATATAAAATCTTTGTTACATCTAAAATATTTGTTTATTTTCCCTTGGTTAGAAATGATGACACCAGGAGGTGAACTAAGCCATGTTACTATAGTAACCATTCAAAGATTCTATGACAGCAGCATATGCTTGTGTGCAGTGGGCTTCAGCCATTTGACCCGTAAGATATATAATACTGGAGTGAATTCCAGGCAACACCTGATCTCCACATTGTCTAAAAGTTGCAGGGCTGGTTTTATTGCTCAGTGCCTGAAGCGGCTCAAACGAGGAATGCTGAGACTATACACACAATTTTTAACAATGGCCACCACATGAGTTACGGTTTGTGCATGGCTCCCCACATAAATCAGACTTTGTGTTCATCAGACAAGGTGGGATGTCGGAAAATAAATGCTACTATAGAAACCAGGATCAGACAGTAATGTTTGTATCTGATGGTTCTGGAGTCTAGTAGATATCTGGTGTTAAAATCTCTCGTCAAGGGCAGATAATCAAAATATTTTTCATTTTACTAGTTTATAGTATAGGTTTTGTCCCTTTAATTAATTTAATAAAATATATTTGCAGTAAAGAAAGATTTTTTTTTCTCGGATAAGTATAATTTGGAAGACCAAAAAAGCTAGATTTTTTTTTTTAAATAAAGATTTACTTTGATTTGTACAAATCTAATTATTTTATATACAGTTAGTTCATAAAGTCTTGCAGCAGTTTTTTAAGATTTCAAATATAATAACACACATTGAACAAATGATCGAATCATTTAGTAAAAATTTGAAAGTTCAAATCTTATAGTTTTATTTTTGATGTACGTTTTGATTATTACATTTCAACAAAACTGCCATCTTTGTTCTTACATTTTAAATCGGTTGCAGGACTTTATCAACACCCTGTAATATATATATATATATATATATATAGGGTATATATAGGGTGTTTATAAAGTCTTGCAGCAGTTTGAAAATTAAAAATTGAATATTTAAATTCATTTAGTAAAAACCAAATGAAAGTTCAACTCTTGAAGTTTTATTCTTGATTATTGTACTTCAACATGACCGCCATCTTTGTTGATGCATTTTAAACTTGTGTTCAAGACTTTATGGACACCATATATATATATATATATATATATATATATAAGCTTGAAATTTGTCAAAAGAATGAAAAGGAAGCTTACAATTAACTTTAAAGGGAACAAAACAGTAAAAAAAAAATGTTTTTCAAGTTCAAAACATTTAGAAAAAAAAAGAAAAGTTGAATAAAAAAAAAAATGTTTTTGTAAAATATTCCTATCGAACCTTGGCTGCTTTAGCTTCCAATTCCAATAGCTTCCTGTCTTTCTCTTGCAACTGGGCCTTTAAGTCATCCACACTTTCATGCAAAGGACGTCTATCCTTGTTCACTTTCAATGTCTGGCTACCAGATTCTTGTTTTTCCTGAAGAACAATTTAAAAAAAAAAAAAAAAAAAAAAAGAAAATTCTTTGAAATAACGAAAATTTTCAGACTGCTTACAGTACCTTCTGTTTCTAAGGGGTCTCTCATTAAGTATTACATTTTTAATTATATATCTTCATAATTACAAAAAAATAAATAAATAAAAAAAATTTTTTTTAAAGTTGAACAAAAGAAATCTGCTACTAAATACCAGACATCGCCCCTCCTCCAACCGCCCCCAAAGTTAACTATCAAGGGGGGGAGGAGTCCCCACTGTGTAATGGATAACATGCTTGAAAGTGACATCATAGTAATCGGGTTCAAACTGGGCTATTATATTCAATTTCACATCCTCTCATATTTTATGCTGATGGTGCCACAAAAGTCTCTATTTCAGGCCCAGAGTAATTTATTGAATGAATTATTCAGATTTTGTATCCTCATTCTTGTTATCAAAATATTTCAGAATGTTGAGAAAATTTGTAAACAAAATTAAAATAAGGATACAAATCAAAATAATCCATGGAATATTCATTCCTTTTATTTTGAAGGATTAAGAGAATTTTGTGAATTAGTAACATTTGTATAAGTTTACAAGGGAAGAGGTATAAGGCACAAGGCACAAACACTTTGAGGTCCTTTGGGTAGTAGGATTTTAAAAAATGGAATCAGTAAGCAGAAATATAAACAATGAGTAGTAAGAAAAGAATTTCAGGTGACAGGTATGAAATTTCAGGTTAGGGAAAAAAAGTTATTGGAATTTTGTTTATGTTGGAGTTATAGGAAATAACCATCTATGTTATACATATTATAGTGATACTTAAAAATTGACAAACTTTTTGGTCACGTTTTTTTTTTTTATAAATAAAAGCAACTTCTGAATAAAGATTGATTACAGAAGTTAACTATCAAGGGGAGGAGTCCCCATGGTGTGATGGGCAACATGCTTGAAAGTGACATCATAGTAATCGGGTTCAAACTGGGCTATTATATTCACAGAGAGGAGAGAGGAGAGAGAGGATATTAACTTAACTCACCAGTTCTTGTTGCCGTAATTCATCAAGTTCTTTCTCCAGTTTATTACGTAGTTGTTGTTCCATTTGTTCTCGTTTCTCAGTTGCTAATTGAAGTGAACCAAATGCTTTTTGCAGTTGATCAAGTCGATCCATGTACAATTGTTTCTTCTTGCACTAAAACACAAATAAGCGGAGATAATTATAATTAACATTTTGAAAATTGAATTAATTGAATGATTAAAAGAAACAGTTTTTATTGTATTTATTAAAAATCATCAATACATATATAAAGGGCAGTTGTGTGTATGCGTATGAAACTGGAGGAAACTTAAAAAATAAAACAATTAACAAAGTAAATGTATATATACACATTAAGTATCACCAGGGCTTGGTTTTTGAGCAAAAATAATAGAGATTTGATTTATATTCGTGAAGATAATTAAAAAATAAAATTTAAATGATAACAGTATGGAATTTTTTTTTTTTCATTTAATATTCTAGATAGTCGACATTAACATTTCTTTTCAGAATAGATGGATCAATGCAAGGTCTATTTCTTTTTTTTACATGGGGATTTTAATCGAAGATCCAACTCATGATTTAGTAATAATGGATCTGCAGGACTAACTTTTAAAAATCCCCCCTCTACCCTGGCAATGCCGGGTGGCCGCTTTTAGTCTATTCATATATTATATAACTTATATATTGATGGGAATTATGTAAGTTTTTCAGCCACCAGTGACAAAAGAGGAGATTTGAAAACATTCAGACACACCTAGAATTATCAGCAGTGAGGAATTTACAGTTTTAGCCAATCAGGTCAGAAAATAGTGGTTGCATATTTTAAGCTCAAGTCAGAATGCAAGAAATTGAGTTTTTTCTTTTAATGTTTAACATATTGATAATTTTCTTTTCTTATAATATAAAAATGCTTTTTTTTTGCTTTTTCTTTATAATAATGAAATTTATTGTGTATAGTGCTCAGGTGCACCACAACTCATCAAAGTCTCATGTCAAGTACACAGAATAATGTAGTGTCAGGAACATGAACAGTTTACAGTAGTTATATGCATGTGCGTGCGTGCATATGTATGTGGAGAGTGGCATCAGGTATAGTGTTGGCGGACTACAGGAAGCATGGAGGCTTTTGTAATGGAATTTTTAAAATTAAAACTGAAATTAAGTTTAACATCATACCCAGGACACTAGATTTTTGTTACTTGAAATCCTGTTAATTCTATAAATCACAAAGTGGGATTACCTAATTCTAATGTTTTTATTTGTCATTTAAGTTTTAAATTTAAACAATGAAAGAAAAATCTTCAGAAATTCTTTGGGGAAATCTTTTTTTTTTCCTTCTCTTAATGAAAAGAATTAAGAAAATGTAAAAAAAGAAAGGTAAATCCTTACTTCTTCTTCCAATCGTACAACGTTGCTTTGAGCATTCGTTAAGGCACTGTCCAAGATGTCAATCTCAGACTTTTGTTGCTCAACTGTTTGACGAGATTTTACAACATCCACATGCATCTGGTCTTTTGAACCTTGCAATTCTTTATCTGCAAAGAGAAAAATAAGAATAAGAATAAATATTAAATTAATTATAACAGATTGTTTGTTGTGTAATGGTTATCATTGTACAAAATGGACATGGAAATTTATAATGTTGTTCACAGAAAGACAGACAGACGGAAGAAAGAAGAAAGAAAAGAAGAAAAAAAGAGGAAAAAGAAGAAAAAAAGAGGAAGAAGAAAAAAGAAAAAGAGAAGAAAAAAGAAAAGAATGGATAGAAAGAGAGAGAGGAGAGAGAGAGAGAGAGAGAGAGAGAGAGAGAGAGAGGAGAGAGGAGAGAGAGAATCTTTACTTACTGACTGACATCAAATTAGCAACAATTGCTTCTTTCTTCCTCAATTCACTTCTCATATCATTTTCAGTCATCTACAAAACAAGAAAATATATGTGGGTCATATTTACTGAACCAGGAAGAATGGTTTTTAACATCTAATTAAAAAAAAATGTTTTTCATGAAAACAAAAAGGAGGGGGGGGTCTCTCAAGAAGGATCTCTAACAATAAACAATAATTAGCAGGAAGCAATGTTGCTGCAAGAGGTATTAAGAAATAGATTGGCTGAATCTTTTATTTGACATGTAGAGAGTTTTGAAAAAGATTTAAAATGTTTGTGGAAGCCATTGGATGAAATAAGTGTGACTGACAGGTGATGACCCCCAAGATCATTAGAGAATTTGGCTGTGATTGGACACACCTCAGTCAAGTGACTGGCAGGTTCTATAAGGACCCAAGTTTCTAAGGGTTAAGAATCACTTTTTTTTCTTTTCATCTTTTGCTTATTTAGTATTTAATTATAAAGAACAAATATCAAAATTTGTTAAGGCTTAAAAATTCAGAAATATTATTGTGCAGTACTCACCTCGTGTGTAAGTGGGTTTCCAATGTCTTGTAAATGTTCTGAAAAGATTCAAAATATTTATTAATATACAAAATAAAATATTATAACCTAAAATCACATGGATAAATTAACTACAAATATTTTTTTTAAAATCATAATTAACTCTTAACATTCCGTTGAGATTTTTTTAAGTCCAGAGCCCCATTCCTCTAAGGATTTATTAAAAAAATGGTTAAAAATTTCCTTTTCATTTAAAGTTACCTGTTATTTCCCTAAAAATAAAGACTTCTAAATATGTTTAATATTACATTTAAACAAAGGCTATCATTTGGGGCGGATTAGGAAAACAAATGTGATTTCCAGGCTGACAGAATAAGGTGGTATACGACATTAAGAGTTAATAAATATTTACAGATGATAATATTTTAACTATTTCTATCACCTTTTTTTCCATTTATAGTTCAAGGAATGGCCACCAGAGGGTAATAAATGTTAACCTTTCAATGATGTTTATCAACTTAAAAGTCCTCACTAAGATATAGTTCAGTGTTACTAGCTTAAAATCCCAGTGGATTTTCTTTCATGCAATGATTAATGTGATGAAAAGTATAAAGAAATTTACCTTATATTAAAACTTTACTTATAAAATAAACTTTGTGGGTTTTTTTGTTTTTTGTTTTTGTTTCATTTCTTCAAATCATGCACTATAATAATTAAAAGTAAATACCATTGAGAAATAGTAATAGAATTTCATTTTTTTTTTTTTTGTTGTATTTTTTTACCTTTTAAATTTCGGTTTTCAGTTGATATCTTTTTGTTTTCCTCTTCCAATTTTTGCCTATAGGCGGCTTCCCATTGCTGCAATTTTCTGGATTTTTGTTCCAAAGTTTGGTATTCATCTGTAACTTTTGAGATTTCTTGTTCACACTGGAATCAATAAGAAGAAAAAAAAGAGATAAAATCTTACTATAATTGAGATTTGGTGTCTGTAACCGAAACTATGTTACTGCCTATGTCACAATACACTTACTGGTATTATTTAATTTTGTTAGTCTTTCAGATTTGATATATTTCATTACATTAAAACTTAAATACTTATGCCCGGGGGGTGGGGTGCATATTCTTGCTCGTAAGATAAATGTGTGATCTAATACAAGGTGCAATATTTGTAAACAAATATTTATTTTCACTAGCAGAATTCAATTCCAATATATCTAGTAAGTAAAGTCGACAGAGTGGCTTATTGTTGATATCAGCCGAACAGCAGGGAAGCCTATCCCCTTTTCACTGGCACTAGACCAGGGAGATTGTTTTTTGCTGAGGTAGATCGTCATACCTACCATCAGTTTCTAAATGCTTTACCACATACATCAGATTATGCAAGCTGTGCTACTCATGCGCTCTGTTTTATTAAAGATAACAGACAATTTGAGGCTATTATATTTTCTTTATAAGCTTCTCTTGTCTTTGGTATCTCAGTATAAGATCAAAATTATATAAGAACTATCCCAAGTTCATAATGTTTATATAACAGATTTTGATAGATTGATTTTAAAGGCATGCCAACACATCTATGGCTATTTTATGCCTAAAGGTTAGGGAATCCCGTTCATTGTACATTCATAGTATTTTTTGGCATGTGGTCCTATCAAATACAAATAATTTTTAAACGGATCTATTTAAACCATAGATAGGATGCTACCAGATACTACCACTTGAGTTTAGAGTGGAACTGGCAGTAATAGTAATAAAGGGATATTCCACACTCCACAGATTTCTAGAAATTAAAACTCACCACCAGATGATGTTTAGTGTAATCAGGACACCCTCTTTGCAGGGGATATAGGCAGTTTCTAGTTTTCAAAGAAGACTGTAGAGAAATGTTTGCCCCACCCCCACCGAGGTGATGCTGGGTAACCGCTTCTACTTTTTTAATAGTTGATAAAAATTACTACTATTGAGCACTGTATGAAGGAGTGGGGTGTCCTCAAATCCTTAATCAAATTTCTAATGACTAAGATAACACCATATTTAATCATTTATTGCATTAGAAATTAAATCCTTTTTATTTTTTTATTTTATTGTGTGCGTACCTTTTGTAGTGCTGCCACACGCTTCCTGGTACGAATCAGCTCTTCCTGTAATGCCTTATTCTTCTCCTTAATTGTCTTGTTCTCGCTTGTAAGAATTTCCACCATTGTTGTGGTACGAGCCAACAACATAGTCGTGTCTGTGCTTCTCTCTATCTTATCAAGATCTTTGGATTGCATCATTCTACAAAATAACAAACACAAATCACACATAAACAAAAACACAAACATTTAAAAAAAAACAAAATGAGTCAAACAAAATAAAAAGTAAACAAGAAAAGAAAAAAAAAAATGAGGAAAAAATACAAAGTTCATCATTTATATTATCATACTGGCATTATTGCATAGTATAATAGTTTATGAGCTCAATTAAGAGATCATTATTAGTGAGTTTGATTCTCACTGGGTACCACAGACTTCTACCCTTTATTCAGAATGGAGTATAGCTTACTAGTTATAAGCATCATTTTTTTTAATTTACATCATTTATATATGCATCACCACTTCTACACGTGTATGTATGTATGTATGTATGTATATATATATATATATATATACACACACACACACACATATCTATTCATACATATACATGTATATTTATATACACACATACATTCATATATACATACATACACCCACACATATATATATGCATACACACATATATTTATATACACACATACATTCATATATACATACATACACCCACATATATATATGCATACACACATATACAATTACACACATACACAAATATATATATAATATATATATATATATATATATATATATATATATACACACACACACACACACTTGATTATCCTTTAGTGCTGAATCCTAAAGAAAAGTAATTACTATTAGGTCTTGCCTTAGTAAAAAAAAAAAATCTGTCAAGTACACACACACAAACGCACACACACACACACACACCTGCATGTGTCAAATTAAATATAAAGAAAAAGCAGTTTGAAAAAAAGAAAAATCAAATAAAACAAATACTTTCAACACAGTAACATCAGAGGCCAGTTAGTATTAAACATCTATTTTTAAGACTCCCATTTAAGAGACTTGTCAAAATTATTGGTCCAATGATTTATGTTTTTATTAGAAAATAGTTTTCATTTGTTACATCCATCAGAACTAAAAG